>JAJJKW010000059.1:0-22040 GCA_023805745.1 Isotricha sp. YL-2021b | reverse complement strand
AATCCCCAATCCCCAATTCTAAAAAAATAAAATTAAAATAAAATTAATAGTTAAGTAATAAATGGAAAATCTTCCTAATTATTAAAATGATTAAAAATTGAATTGAATAATTTTTTATTAAATTTTTTAAATTATTTTTTTAAAAAAAGAATGAAATTCAGAAAAATAAAGATTTATTATTTTAAAAATATATAATAAAAAGCAAACTTTTATAATAAAAATTTAATATTTAACTTATAAAACAAATAAAAATGTCATCGAAGGAATTCACATTATTTTCTAGTGACAAATTATCAATAAGGAACAAATTTTATTTTTTAATGGATTTATTAATAACGAATCAAAATTCCTCAAGAAGTGAAGCATTATTTTTTATGATAATATTTTATTCTCAAATGATATCTGGATTTTACTCAGAATATTTAGGAATTTTTAAACCAAAAGATTCTACTTCAGATAAAATATTTAATTATATTGAAAAAATTATTAGATTGAAAAATCTATTTAATGATAAATATTCCACTTTTAAAAAATTTATGATTATCTTTTTAATTATAACTGTTTTTTTTACAATTCATTTTATTGTTACATGTTATAAAATAAAAAGACAATCTTTTTATTCTTATACAGAAGTAATGTTAAATTTTTATATTAAATTTATGATTTATATAGGTTTTAATATTGTTCTTGATTGTTGCTTTTCTACTTTTTGTCTAAAAGGAAAAACAAATCCTTATTTTAAAAATGTATCATGTACAATAAAAGATAATTTATTAACAACTATAATAGCTTTTTTATTGTTTATTCTTTCTATATTTTTTACAGTCTTAATTCAGTTTTTTTATTGTGATTCAATGTATTTATCAACTAGTTTTTATTCAAGAATTGCTTGTAATTATGAATTGATTACTTCATTAAATTGCATTGGTTATTCTTTTTTATTAACACAAGTTAAGAGTTTGTCAAAAGAAGTTTTTTTATTTTATAATATCATAATGTCAATTTTTCAATTAAAATTTTTTTTCGAACATTATCTTTTCTATGATAAAATTACAAATACATATGCAGGTTTATTTCATATTTTATATCTTTGGACATCTATTTTTTTTCTAATTTTCGCATATATACATTTCAAAGAAAAAGGAATAATATATTTAGTATCAAGTGTAATAATTTTATATTTTTATTTTAATTTAAAATATAAAATTGAAGAAAATGTATTTTTAGATACTCCTTTTTATAAAATACAAAATAAATTTCACTTATTATATTATATTAAAAACATGATTGATAAAATGAATCATATAGAAGAAAATCCAGAAGATAAAGCATTATTATCAGGAATAATGCAAATGCATGCATTAGAATGTCCTTCACCTCAATGTATAACTAAAAAAAAAACAAAATTATATTTACCAATAACAAATGAATGGAGTGATAGAACTAAATTATTTATTGATGATAGAGTTTTTATGATTAATTTTATTGTTAGTATTTCAGATTATTTTATTAATGAAAATAAATCTTCTCCTGATTTAGTTATAAATTTATCTTTATATTATTTAGAAGTTATTGGAAATTATTGTCTTGCTATGTATTATTATAAAAAAGCTAAAGAAATGAAATTAACTTTTCAAGAACAATTTTCATTTGTAAGATTAAAATTAAGAATTTCTAAATTATTAGTTGAAAAATTAAAACCTGGAAATGAACCATGTGAAAATTTAGAAGATTTAAATGTAACATTATATTTTAAATATGAAGATTTAAGTCAGAATTTTGTTGATGAAATTAATAATGATATAAATTTATCACTTGAATTTTGGAAAATATTTCGTAATTCTCAATTAGATGTAACAAAACAAATAAATTTTAATAAAATATTTCAATTAACAGATAAAATAAGAATAACAAAAAAAAGAGTAGAAGTTATTTGGGATAGATTAATAAAAATTTATAATGGAGTAAATGAATTATTTGATTTATATTTTGATTATGTAGAACAAATAAATGATGATGATTTAAAAAAAAGAGATTTAGAAAGTTTAAGAAGAAAAAATGAAAATTTAACAGATCATTTAAATCAAAATTATTTTGCATTATTATTTAATAGAGAAACAGGAATAATAATAGCAAATGCAGATAAAGGAAAAGAAGGAGTAATAGAAAAAACAAATTCAGAAATAGAAAGTATTTTTAGATATAAACCAGAAGAATTAAAAGGAATGAATTTAACTTCTTTAATGCCAAAAATATTTGCAAAAATTCATAGAAGTTTTATGGAAAAATATTATAATTTTGGAGAAAAAAAAATAATAGATAAAAAAGATATAAAAACATTTGCGAAAGATAAAGACAATGCAATAGTAGTAATAAGATTAGCAGTAAAATTATTTCCAATGTTAAATGATAATGTATTTTTTGTAGGAATGATAACAAAAGAAAATATAGATGATGTAATATTTTTAGACCATCATTTCAATATACAAGGAATGTCATCAAAATTATTAAAAATATTAAATTGTGATAATAAAATATTATTTCAAAACAATGAAATACCATTTTATGTAATATGTAAAAAATTTGTAAATTTTTATAAAATATTTCTCCAAGGAAAAAAACAAAATATAAAAGAAAGGAATAAAAAGCCGGAAATAATAATAGAAAATATAGACGATTCCTCAATATCAGAAACAGAGAAAAATAATAAAAAAGAAAAAGAACCAACACCACTTCATGTAGAAAATATAGAAATAAATGAGAATATAGAATTAGAATATGAAATTCGTCTTCCTCAATTTTTATTAGATTATTCTGATTCAACAAATAAAAGATTAATTAGAATGCAAGAACAAGCGAAATTAGGAGGAGGAACAATTTCTGCTGAAGTTTTAGCAGCTGCTGCTGATGTTAAAGAAGAAACAAGTGATAATGATTCTCTTGATGAATTTGGTGAAAGTGATTTATTAGTCGATGATAATGATAGAGTAAATGTTAAAGAAACTTCTTCTTCTAAAATTGAAGAAAGTGTTACTGAGAAAAGAAATGCTTTTAAAAGAGGAAATTTATTAAGAAAAGATTCTGTTGTTAATGGAAATAATAATAATAATTCTAATAGTAATTTTAATAATGGGATTAATAGTAATTTTAAAGGAAGTTATCTTGATTCGGATCATAGGAAATTAGATTTAATTTTACAATCTAATGAAAAAGATTCTTCTGCTTTAAAAACTAAAAGTAATAATAATATTACTCCTACTCCTACTCCTTATGATGATACTCCTACTCCTGGTTATAATTCTAATAATAATAATCATGATAATAATAATGATGATTATTCTAAAGTAAATCAACAAAATGCTAATTTAGATTTTAATAAAAAATCTGATGAAGAAAAAGTTTTTATTGCAAAAATTAAAATGTATAAAGAATATTTTCATAAAGGAAAATTTGATGAATTAGATGAATTAATTGATGATTGTAATAGAGATTCAAATTCAAAAGAATATAAATTTAATTTTACTTTTGATAAACATAAATTTGGAACAAGAAATATGAGTTATATTGTAAGATGTATTGATGCTAAAAATGATGGTTCAAATAGTGATGAAGATACTATAATTGAAGCTGATGAAAAACTTTCAAAATATAAAAAAGAAAAAGCTAATGCAATTAAACCTTTATTTGAAGTATTATATAAAGAAAAAGAATTAATAATAGAACAACAAAGTAGAATTGAAAATTTAGAAAATGAAAATACTGAATTTCAAAAATTATTAAGTTTATGTAAAGAAGATATTAATAAAATGAGTATGGTTCATGGACAAAAAGAAAAAGAAGATTTAATAGATGAAAATGCTTCTCAAACTTCTCATGCAAGTTTCAATGCAGATTTAGTTAAAAAAAATAGAATTGAAGAAATAAGAGCAAATTTATTAAATAATATATCAAATTTTTTTACTTTAAGATATATTAAAATTGTTGTTACTGGAATTGCAATATCTTCTCTTCTTTATGGAATAATTTATATTGTTTTATTTCATGAAATTTATATTAATTTAAATGAAGCAGGAATTTTAAATATAAATTTATTTCAAACTGCAATTTGGATGTCAAATTTAATTGGAACAATTATTTCAATGAGAGCTTTATATAATGATAAAATGAGTGATGAACAATTTTATTTTAATTCATATATAAATGATACAAAAACTTATTTTGAAACAATGGAACAATTTAGTTTTGAATGGTATGAAAATATTACTGAAAGATTTGGTCAAGTTGAAGATAAAATTGGAACTTTTATAAGTGATAAAAATCAAAAATTATATTTTTGGAATATTGAAAATGTAACTTATCAATATAAAGAAATTGAAAGTGTTGAAAGTTTTCCTTTATCTGTTTCTCAAAGTTTAAGTAATATAAATTCAGTATTAAAAAATGATTTTTTTACTTTTAAAATAAATGCAAGTAATTTAACTGAAAATTCAATAAAATTCTTATTTTATATTTCATTTATGGCAATAGAAAATACATATGATAATGTATTACCAAATCATTTTGAGAAATTAAAAAAAATTCCTGAAAAATTAAAAAATTATAATACAAATTCAAATTCAATTTTATTTTTCTTTTTATTATGTTATGCAATATTAATGACAATATTCAGTGGATTATATACAATATTACTTCATATAACAAATAAAAATATGGGAGAAGGATTAGAAAAAGTATCAAAAATAAAATTAGAAAAAATAGAAGATACAATAAAAACAATAGAAGGATTTAATGTAATTTTAAAAAAATTTAGAGAAAAAGAAGGTCAAAAAAATGGACCTCAAGCAGAAAAAAAAAAGAAAGATGATTTAATGGGAGAAGGAACAACAGTAAATCCAACAATAAGTCCAACTCAAGGAGCTCAAATTTCTAATTCAGTAAATTCAAATGGATTTAATATTGATGCTAAGAAATTTATTCCTTTAAAAATATTAAATATATCATATTTTCAAAGTGCTATTTTATTTTCTGTTCTTTTTGGATTTTTAATTCCAGTATATTTATTATCTAATAAAATGGTAAATTCAACTAATCAAATTATTAATGTTCAAGAATTTTTATATGGTAAAATATTAGTTGCAAGTTCTTTATGTGTAAGAGTTAAATGTTTTATGCTTGAATGTAATGTTACAAATGAATTAACTTTTAATGAATTAATTTCAAAAGATGAAATACAAAAAATTGTTGAAGGATTTGCTTTATTTAAAGATTTAAATTATTATTATAATGAAAAATTTAGATTAAATGCTTGTGCTGCTGTTTTTCATGATGAAGATTCATTAAATAAATGTTTAGAAGATGAATTAATTCAAAGTGGAAATAATACTGAAAGTTTATTAAAATTAGTTTCTGAAACTGTTGATAATATTTATAAAGATTATGAAATGAAAATAGGAACTAATATTACTTTACATGATGGAAGTGAAAAGGAATTTAAAAATATTTATTTATTTGAAAATGAAGATTTTAGAAATTTAGAATATGTTTTTTATAATTATATTGCTCCTGTTTCTAATGTTTTTTCTGAAATTTGTCTTGATAGTTTAAAAGATTATTTAGGAATTAAAAAACAATTAGTTGTTATTCTCATTGTTTTATTTTGTTTGATTATTATTGGATTTTCTTGTTATATTGGATTCTTTTTTGTTAGAAAATTGATTTATTTACTTTCTGTTTCTAGATGCATTTTAAAAATTATTCCTACTTCAGTAATTAATACTACTCAAGAATTAGAATCATGGATTGAGAGTAAATATTAATTAATTATTTTTATATTCTATTTTCTAAAATTGTATATTTTTGTTTGATATTTTTTATCGGTAATCGAAATAATTTTATTTTTAAAATAAGAAATTATTTATTTTTTCTTTAGACAAATTTGGGAAAAAAAACTATAAAAAAAAATCAAAAAATAAAAAAAAAACTCATTTTTTTTTAAATAATAATGTATTCATTTGGAACATGGAATTCAGGCGATCCATTTTTAACAACAAAACCAAAACCATCATTAAATATAAATCCAAATTATACAGTATCAAATACAAATAATAGAATAACTCAATTACCAACATCAATATATAAGCCATTTAATTATACTTCAAGTCAACCAAATATGACTTCTAAAATATATAATATTATTAATCCTCCAACAAATTATACTAATGAAACTCAAGTAACAAGAAGAACTTTTAGACCAGAAGATTTAAAAGTCAGTTTATTAGAAGAAAAAGTAAGACAAATTCAAGATCAAAGTAAAATGGAAAAACAAAAATATAATGATATAATAAGAAGTGGTATTTTAAGAAGACAAGAATTAGAAAAAGAAATTGAAAATGAAATGAGAAATAATAATAATAATAATAATAATATAAATCCAAATATAAATAGTAGAAATAATAAAAAATTAGAACAAGAATATAATAAAAGACGTTTAGATAGAAGAAATCAAATAAAAATTGAATTAGAAGAAGCAAGAAGAAAATTACATGAATCTTCATCAGAATATTCAGAAGAAGAAGAAAATGAAGAAACAGAAAATAATATAATGAATAATAGAAGAACAATAAATTCAAATATAAAAAATCAAAATCAAAATAATAAAGACTCAAATTTATATAATATAAAAAATGGATATCAAAGAACAAATTCAATATCATCAACTCAAGTAAATTCAGAAGCATTAGAATTTATAGATAGTATAAGAAATCATCCTGCATTTCAATTACAAGCAGATAATTTTAAATTAAGAGCAAATGTTTCTTATTTACAAAATACTTTTAGAGAAATTCAAGATACAATGAAAGAAAAATTAAGTCAATTAGAACTTCAACAAAAATTAAATTATGAAAGTATGAGATATGTTTTAGAAAAAGGAGGTTCAAATAAATTAAAAGCTGCAATTTTAAAAAATTTAGATAAAAAAAATGTAAATTTAGAAGATGTTAAAGAAGAAATTCTTGATTTTATTAATGATTTACCTTATTTAATTGATTCTAAATTAGAAGAAAATGAAAAAAAAAGAAAAGAAGAAGAAATAAGAGAAAAAATAGAAGAAAATGAATTAAGAAATGATGATGAAGTATTTTTACCTCCAATTGTAACAGGATATTTAAATGGTGAAGCTCAAAATATAAATCCAAATAGGGTAAATTATGCAAAATATATTACAAATAATTTTGGTTATCCAAAAGAAGAAGAAGAAAGAAGAAGAGGAAGTATTATTGATAAATTTCAACAAGTTGTTTCTCCAAGAAGAGGAAGTATTGGTCCTTCAAATTTAGGAATTCCAAATAATATTATAAATTTAAAAAAAGCTGAAAGTAGTAATACTAATACTCAAAGTCAAAGTAGTAGTCAAAGTAGTAGTAATAGTGATAGTAGTAATAATAGTAAAAGTAGTAGTAGTCAAAGTTATAATAAAAGTAGTGAAAGTAAATTTAATAAAAAAAATAATAAAAATAATAAAAAAAATAAAAAAGTTGATAGTGAAAGTAAAAGTGAAAGTGAAAGTGAAGATGATGATGAAAGTGATTATAAAAAGAAAAAGAAAAATAAAAATATTGGAAAAAAAGGGAAAAAGAAAATTTATAGATTAGCTTCTACTGAAGGTAATAAAGGAAAAAAAGGGAAAAGTGTTAAAAAAAAAGGAAGAAAAATTAAAACTAGTATTAAAGAAGAGGATGATGAAAGTGAAAGTGAGGATTAAAAATTTTTTTAATAAATTTTATAAATTTAATCTTTTTCTAAAAATATATATTTTTGTCTATTTTCTTCTTTAATGTTAAATAAAATATTTAGTTCAATTTTTGATAATTCTATAAAATCTGTTTAAAAAATATTATATTTAAATAAGCGTTATAAATAATTAAAAATTATACGTAATAGCTTTTAATAAATTAATATGAAGAAAGAAAAAAATAATAATTTTAATTAGATAGAACAATATTCATAATTATTTTGAATAATATAATTTTTTTAAATAATTCTAAATATTTTTAGGAGCAATTATATAGGCTATAGTAAAAATCTTTTGAAAAATTTAGAATTGTCTTTTCTATTTATTAAATATAAAATAATTAATTTTAATCATAAAAATTTAAAGTAGTAAACATCGGTGAACAAAAAGAAAAGAAAAAAAAAGATTGAGGAAAATTTACTCTCTTAAATAAATATTTTTATTCAATTCTCAATTAAATACAATTTTTTTCAAATTATTCCCAATATATATCCTTAAAATTAAATTATAAAATAAGATTCTTTTTCTTTGAAAAACTTAAAAATTAATCATAAAAACAATAAATCTTTAAAAAAATTGTAATAGAAGGCTCCTATAAGTCTCAAAGAATAGAAAGGAAATTTTTTTTGGAAAAAGTAAAAATTTTAATCTATAAATTATAAACCTGCTAATCCAAAATTATTTTTTAAATATTGATAGTTCTGTTAAAGTTAATTTATAATTTAATAATTATTAATCTTGAAATTTAAGCGATGAATATTTTAGGTTAAATACAATTTATATAGCATAATAATACTAATTTTTTAAATTGAATCAATTTTATGAAATATAATTCCATAAGAATTGATTATTAAAAAAATTGATTGAATTTACATTTTCTCATTATAAAGTGAATTTTGGGATATATATATAAATAAAATACTGAAAATGGCTCAAACTTCTTTTCCCTTTCAAAATGATGTCTATATAGATTTAGATAAAAAAAGTAATGGAACATCAAAATTTTTAAAAATGTTTGAAGCTGTAAATAAAGAAAAAGAATCACAAGAAATTAAAACAAATGAATCTTATGAAGAAACATTTCTTCCAAAAGATCTTTTTCAAGATAATAAGAATGAAGAAGAAGAAAAAAACGAGAAAGAAAATACTCCTATTTTAAATAATAATAAAAAGAATAATATTCAAAATATAAATCAAGAACAAGGGAAAAATGATTTAGAAATTCAAGCAAAAATAAATTTTTTTGGAACGGATATTCAAATATTAATTAAACAAATGAAAACATATCGTGGAAGTATGTATCTTCAATATTTATTAAGTTTACTTGAAAATTCTGATATAGAAAAATTATTATTGAGATTATCACCAAATTTAATTGATGTAATGTGTTCTCATTATGGAAATTATTTTATTCAAAAATTTTTTCAAAGATTAAATTATCCACAAAGACTATTTATTTTTAATATTATTCAAAATAATTTTTTAGATATTTGCATTGATAAAAGTGGAACTTATTCAATTCAATCTTTAATTGATTCAATTAAAACGCCTTTTGAAGAAAAAATTATTGAAAATTTACTTAAAAAAAATTTGTTATTATTATTTTGTAACGAAAACTCTCATCATATAATTCAAAAAATTATAATTGATTATCCTGAATATAAAAGAGAATTTTTAAATACTTTTCTTTTAATTAATTTAAATAAAATATGTACCAATCTTTCTGGTAGTTTATGTGTAATTAAATTTATAATTATGAATAGTAATCTTTATATAAGATTCCAATTAATTAGTTCTATTCAATCAATGTTTTTTAATCTTGTTTTAAATAGATATGGATGCTCTATTATTTATTTTCTTTTAGAAAAATATGGAATTGAATATTGTTATTTTGTTATTGATTTAATTAAGCAAAACTTTGAATTTTTATTAAATCAACCAAATAGTGTAATATTAATTGAAAAAGTTTTAAATTATATTTATAAAAATGTAAACAATGAATTTAATGAAATATTTTGGATGATTATGAAAAATGAAAAAATTTTACATATATTAATTGAAAAAGAAATATGCAATCGAATTTTCTCTTTTATTTTTAAAACATTAACTAATGAACAAAAAGAATTACTTAGAAAAAAATTGAAAAATTTTTTTTATAAAGATAAATCTTTAAAGGAAAAAGTATTACATTTGGTAATGTGAATTATTATTTTTTTAATCTTTAAACCATTTTCATTTCATAAAAATGAAAATGAAAAGAAAAAAACTAATTATTTTATGTAAATAACCCTTAACGAGAAATAAATTTCTCTTGTTAAAATAAATAATATGTAATTTCCAAAAAATTTGTTTTTTGATTTTTTAGAAATTCTCTTAAATACTAAATTAAAATAACAACATATTTGTACTTGCATCTTTATATTAATAGTATTATTAATTAGGTAATAAGTAAATATATTCTTATGTTAATTCTTAATTTTCGAAAAAAATTTAACTTTAATCTTTATTTATTATTTATTATATTTAAAAAAAACTATTAATGAGTAAGTAAACTTAATTAATAATTTTTTAAAATTAATTTTAAAAAATATGTCTATTAATTTCGATACTAAAAGTTCAATTTCAAATGAAAATGTAATTTTAATCCAATACTTAATAAGAAAATTAGAATCAAAAAAAAATTCTATAAATAATTTAAGAACAATCTTAAACTCAATAAATTCAATTGAAGAATTTTTCAAATACAAAATTTCAACAATAAATTTTTTAGAAGAAATAAAAGAAGATTTAAAACAAGGAATTTATGCAATTAAAGCTTTATTAACTGAAAATAAAGCTTTATCTTTATCAAATGATGCAAAGATAGAAAAAATAAATAAACAAGAAGCTGAAAATGGTTTTTTATTTTCAGAAATAAAAGATTTAAGAAAATCAATAAGAGAGAAAGAAAAAGTTGAAAATGACAAAAAAATTATGAAAAATAATTCAAAATCACCAATAAATTCTACTGAAAGAAATGCTGAAAATTTTTCTAATCAAATTCAAATGATTGAAAATAGAAAAATGAAATTGAAAAATGCAGTTAAACTACATTTTGTTTTAAATAAAAAAAACAATATTAAAGATTATGAAAATGAAAATATTAATGATAATAATAGTGAGAATTTTACATTAAATTATAATGAAGTAATGAAAAAAATGGATAAAATAAAACAAATAAATAAATCAAATGAAAAATTAGAAAAAAATTTAATGAAAAAATCAGCTGAAATTAGTGAACCAAAACAATATTATGGTAAAATTAAAAGAAATATTAATACTAATCATAAAAGATCAATTACTCCTTTAATTAATAGTTATAAATCTAAAAATTATAAAAATAAAAGTACAGAAAAAAAAAAAATCAAGAATTGAAGAAGAAAAAAAATTTTTTGTTAATCATACAAACCCATATGGTGGATTTTTTGAAAAACCAAAATTTTTAGGAAACTAAATATATTATCCTAAAAAGCCAAAAAAATTATAGAATAATCGTAAATTTTGTAATTTATGATGTTCAATAATTAATTTAATTCTAAACAAAATTAAGTTATTATTATTTTTTCAACAATAAAATAATATAATTTAATATACTAGTAGTATTTATTATATATAAATTTCCTTTTTTCTTTTTTCTTTTATCAAATTATCAATTGATGAATAATTCTTTTATTTTCTTATTGTTTAATTCCTATTTTTAATAATTAAAAGAAAAAATAATTATATTTATTTTTTATTTTTTTCTTTTGAAACAGGAACAAAAAATTTTTCAATAATTCCATAATTATTTAAAGTGTTATCTAAATGCTTTAAAATAATAAGATTTCCTTCTAAATAATTAAAAAGATCGACAACAACTAATAAAACAAATGAAATAATTAAAGTAACATTTAAATCATCAAAACTTTTTTTAAATTCAGGAAAAAGATAATCATATTCTAAAGTACACATAAAATCCATAAAATAAACAATTTCAATAAGATTACTAATTTGAAATGTAAGACTATGAAAAGATTTAATAATACTTTCATTACTTCTATCACTTTGAATAAAATTATAAATTTCTCCTTTTATATTTTTTAAAAAACTACTTAAAACAGTCATAATTCTAGCACTAAAAAGAGGAAAAGAATGACATATTTTTAAAAAAGATTCATAATATTCATCTTTAGTTAAATAATTGTCACAAATCTTTTCATTAGTATCAATTAAATCTTCCATAAATTCTTCTTGTTTTTCTAAAGTAATATAATACATTAATGATGTTAAATTTTTAAAAATAGAATTTGAAAATGTTCCAAAATAATCAAAATATTCAATTATTTCTGTTGTATTTAATAAAATTGAATATTTACCTATTAAATAATATTTTAAAATTCCATCTTGTAAATCATCACAATTTTCAGTTTCTGCTCTTTTAATATTTATTCTTTTTAAACTTTTATTAATTAAAGTAATAGAAACAATAGTATAAATAACATAAATAATAGTAAAACAAAATAAAATTTGAATAATATTTTTTGTAACATGATCAACATATTTATCATTTTTAATAAATCTACGATTAATATTTTCTTCTTCAAATTTATTTACTAAACTATCAGATTCATTTGCAAAATCATAAAAAATTTGTGATGCTCTATAACCTGATCTATTATTTTTTATAGTACTTTGTCTTGGTTTAATTGAAGGAGTATTTAATATTTTTTTATTAGGAATGAAAACAGAAGATGAAACATCTCCTCTTTTTTTATTTGGAAAAAGTAAATTTAAATGTTCAAGATTATAACTATTAACTTTTTCTTTAAATGTTTGATTTGAACATAGAAATTTTGTTTGACTTGTTTTTTTAGATGTTAAAGTCTTATTATTAATATCTTCATTATTATCTTTTTTATTTTCTTCAGAAAATTTTTTTAAATGTTCTAATGCAACTGTAGCTTTTAATTCATTTATTATTACTCTTTTTATAATTCTTATTTTTTTATGTAAAAAATTTTTATGATAAGGTTCTAAATTTTGGATTGTTTCTTCAATTTTAAGCATTTTTTTATTTGAATAATTCACTGATAAATATAATAATAATAAAGAATTAACATTGAAAACTATATTTAAAACTATTAGTAATATTACTCGAAATTTAAAATTCTTGAATGAAGATAGAAATATTTCTTCTCCAGTATTATTAATTTCATTTGTTTTGAGAATAAAAGGGAAAATATTAAAAGGAAATGTCATTAAATATTGTTGTTCATTTGAATTTAATGTTTTCATTTTTAAAGGTTCATCATAGTTTATAATTGGTACTTCTATATAAAAATCTTCATTTTGAGATAAAATATAAAAATAATTTAAAGGAATAATATATGCCTCTAAATAATTAGTTTCTACTGGCATTCCATTATATTCAATTATCTCAAATTTTTTCCTTGCTACTTGATAAATTTTATCTGAATTTTCATTTTCAATAAATCTTTTAAATCTAGTATTATAAACATTTATAATATAATCAGATTCATTTTTCATTCTATTTGAATAATAAGATTTAAAATCAAAAGATATATTATATAAAGTTAATAATCCATTTTGAAATTGATTTATTAAATCACTAGAATTTTCTAAATAAAACATTTGACTAACAAAAAATTGATTATAAAAATAATCAGAATTCATTTCTCTTAAAACAAATAAATCACGATAATTCTGATAAAAATTATTAGACTTTATTTTTAAAAAAATACATAAAACAATAGCAAAAGCAACTAAAAATAAATTATAAAAAATTCCAATGTTATCAAATTTATTTTTTGTTTCTACAATATGATCTTTACTATGAGTTGCAATATTCCAAGATGCATCTTTATTTTTTTCATTAGAATCATTTGATGAATGACTATTTTCAAAATTATTTTTATTTAATGAAATTAATGTAGTTTCAGATAAAATTTTAGTTTTATTAAAAACAGGTAAAATATCTTCAAAATTAATTCCAATTAAAAATAATTCAGTATTTTCTTTATTATATTTCTCTTTAATAACAATTTTAACTTGAACTTCTTTTCTTCCTGATAATCTCATTTTAAGAACTTGAAGATTTTTATAAAATTCTCCATTTTGATGACCATTATTTTTCCTAAAATTACTTCTAATTTTATCAAACATTATATTATAATCAACTTTAATTATTTGTTCTTTTTCCAAAGAATTAATTGATTTTCTTAAATTAAAAATACTTAAAATATTATTATCATGTTCATTTGGTCTAAAGCCAAAATAATTTGTATAATAATATCCAATTTTAATTACAACTCCATTTTCTCTTGCTAAAGAAATTTTATCTAATGAATTTTTATTACTTTCTAATTTTCCTAACATATAAATATTTCCTTCAAAAGAAGGTAATCTTGAAAATGAAATTTTAATAAATATTATATAATCATCATATGTTTCTAATACTGATTCTAATTGAAATGAATGTTTTTCTAATATATTCTTTTTTATTATCTTTGATAATGATTTTCTTATTTGTAAAGGAAATAAATTTATTAAAGGTTTATTTTTTACTTTTGTTGATTTTATTTTTGTTAATTCAGTAAAAGCTAAAGGAGCTTTTTTAATAAGAAATTGAGCTTTATCAAATAATAATATGAAAAAATTATTTTTATCTACTAAAGAATCAATTGATGAAAAATCAAAACTTTCTAAACTTTTATCATATTGAGAATGAAAAATTACAGATTCTACAAATTTTTGTTTATCATATTCAGGAGAAGCTCTAAATTTTGAAATATCTTTTGATTTTTTATTTAAAGTTATAATTTTATCTAATTGACGTCCTATTTTTCTACTTTGATAAAATATATATTTACTAAATTCTTTTCTTGTATGTTTAGTATTTTGAAGTATTCCATTAAAATATTTTGCTAATTTAAAAAATTTTGAATTTAATTTTATAAAAGCTAAAATAAATTCTATTGAATCATCTTTCATTTTTTTTTCAAAATTTCTTAAGTATTTTATAAAAAAATCAAAAATAGTAAAAGTTAAAAAATCTTGTTTTTCATTAAATGATTTCATTAAAACTTTTTTTAATAAATACTCACATCTAAAGTTTTTTTCATCTAAAATAAAATAAAAGATCATTTTATAATATGTAACTAATTGAATTGTATTTTTATTAAATGGAATTTTATGGTCATTTATAATTTTTCCATATCTTTTTAGTAAATGAAATAAAGTATTAATTACAGGTTTTATTTTTTCTACATTTCCAGGAGTATATACTTCATCAGAATGACTTTTTTGAAAAACAAAATTTATTTCATTATTAATTTTTTTTAATAAATCATAATCTGAGGTATCTTCACAAAATTTTTTTGCAATTTTTTTTTTCATTTCAAGAAAATAAAATTGCCTTTCTCTATCTAAACTTTTAGTCACATGATTTATTGAGATTAAAATATAATATAATTGGTTGAATAATTGATAAATTCCATATAATCCTTTAATTTTTTTTTCTTTTAAATTCTTTTCAATATCTTTGAAATGTATATATTTCTTTTGATAATATAAAGAATATATAAAAATAAATAAAAAACAAATTGTGCATATAAATTCGGATAATTCTAAAAAAAAATTATTCTTAATTGAAAAACTTATTAAAAAAGTAATACTTTTTGAAATCAAAAGAGAAAAAGAATATAACTCAATAAATAATTTTAATTTATAAAAAAACTGATTATTTATTTGATAAATAAATAATATCATTCTTGAATATTGTTTTATTATTTCTATAATAACCCAAAAACATTGAAAAATAATAGAAAATTTAAAATTAAACCTTATAACTAAAATAATAATATCAATATGAAAACTAAGAAAAATAAGAAAAGATAATTTATCTTGAAAAAAGAAATAAATTTCATTTTGGGAATAAGCATAAATAAAAAAGAAAAAATAATAATAAATAGCAATTTCGAATAACAATAACAAGAAAATATCCAAAGAAATAAAGATATTTAATTCATTATAATAATCAGTAACTTGGATCAATAATGGTCTTAAAAAAAGTAATAAAAAAGTTTGTAAAAAACTTGAAAATATAAAATAATTTATATAAACACAAATTTTTTTAATTACTTTACAATAAGTTTTTTCCTCTTTAAATAATTGACTATAAAAAGAAAAAAAAATAAATACTATAAATATAGAATTAAAAATTCTATTATTTGAATAACAATTTTGCGTATAAATTTTTAAATTTAATTTTTTTGACATGATTAATGAAATTTGATCATATTTATAAATATTTTCAGTTATTATTAAGCAATCTGTATTATTTGTTTGTTCACTATTAATATAATCTCTATCATTTCCATGAGTTAATTTATTATTTATTATTTCTAAATAAAAAGTAGGACTAAAAAAATATAAAAAAAAATGGGAACTTAAATAATCTCTGTTATTATGAAATATTATATCAATTATTAATATTTTATTAAATGTTGCTATAATTGTTGATATAAATATAAATAATTCAAACTCTAAAGTTTGTCCTTTTATATTTATGAATATTTTTTTTAATAAATTTGAAAATAAATTTTTATTTTTTTTCTTACTTGAAATACCCATTTCTTTTTTAAATTTGAGACATAAAATAATATTAAAAATTTAACAAAATTATTTCATTTATTTATTATTTAATTTTAACAAATAAATATTAATTAATTATTTAAATTAATAACAACCAATTTATATAAAGATAAATTTCAAATCAAAATATAACATATTATTAATAAAGAATGTATCTTATTTATAATAATATAAATATATTAAATCATTCAAATGATTTATTTGCAACAAATATTGCAAATCTTTGTTTTAATATTTTATTTTCTTTTTGTAAATCAATAAGTTTTCCATTTATTGAATTATTTCTTATTAAATCATATTTTACTTTTTCAGAATTATCTAAACAAAAAATAAAATTATTGATTAATCTTATTAAATCATTATCAGAATATTTTGGATTCAATAAATCTTTTAAAGCTAAATCAGATAATTTAAGAAATTTTTGACAATAAGTTTTTGCAATTTTTTCTAAATCTTTTCTACTTAATTGAGTTAAATCAATATCTTGTAATTCATTTAAAAATTTATCTTGTTCATTTTCATCATATAAAGAAATTAAAAATGTTTCAAATTTATTTATAATATTTTTCTTTTTTAAATTTTCTATTTTATTATTTTTAAAGTTTAAAAATTTTGAATTACATTTATTTATATTTTTATTTTCTGAATCATTAATAATATGAGTTTGTTTTCTTTTATAATTTCTTGGGGTTATAAAACTAGATTCATCAAGATTATATGATTTAAAAGTAGAAAATTGTATTTTAGATTTTGAATGAAGTAATTGAATTTTTTTTGGTTTAAAAGATGTATGTCTTATTTTTAAAGAAGGAATAATTTTTTCAATTTTTTCATTATAAGCTTTTATTTTTTCATTTTCTTCTTTTAATTGAACATTCATTGCAGAATCTTTTAAAAGAGTCAAAAAATTAACACCATTATATTGTTGAGTTTTATTTAAATTTGTTTGAGAATTTTGTTGAAATATTTTCTTTTTTTTTATTTTTTTCAATTCTCTCAATTGTTCATCTACATATTTTTTTTCTTTTTCTAAGAAACTTAAATGTTTATTTTTTTTATACAATTTAGAATAAAATTTGGGTAATTTAATTCTTTTTGTATGTAACATATAATATTCATTTAATTTCTCATTCGGTAATAATAAAGGATTTTGAGTAAATAAACTTTGATCAGGAGAAAAATTTGGTGTTTCATATCCTCTTTCATTATATTTTTTAAGTAAATCTTTAAATGAATTTTCAATTTTAAGTGGAAATAATTTTCTTATTTTATGATATGAATCTATAAAAAGAGAATTTTCCTCAGATAATTTTTCTTTTTCTATTTTTTTTCGATCTTCTTTTATTTTTGTTTTATGATATGAATGGGTGGTTGTATAAGATAATTTTTTTAAATTTTTTAAATGATTTATATCTTTACTTTTATTTGCTAATTTTTTGAGTTTTATTAAATCTAATTTTCGAAGTAAATCTTGATTTATCATTTTAAATATTTTATTTATATATTTTTAATAATAATTTCTTAAATTTTATTTTATATATAAAATTTAAAATTTCTATTGTAAGAAAAAATTATATTTATTTAAAATTACCAAATAATTTTTGATTCATTTCATTACAAAAAGATAAAAAATCTTCATTATTAATTTTATTATTTATATTATTCTTATTTATTTGTAATTTATTTATTGTTTTTCTATGAGTTGATTGTACTTCATCATCAGTATAAGTATAATCAATTGAATCTTTACTTTTTTTATCAAAACTTATTGTATTTGAATTATTACTTGAATATTTTAAACTCATTTTATTAGAAGAAGAATCATTATGATTTCCTGAAGTTGATCTTTGTTTACTATTATTAAAAACTGAATCTTCTGATATTAAAGTTAACGATTTTTCATTTTTTTTTATATTAATACTTCTACTTAAATTATTTGTTATATTATTTTTAGATTTTTTATTTTTGTTATTTAAAAATTGATTAAGAACACATTCACTTATACTTAAATTTTTGTTATTTATTAAATGAAAATGTTTTGAATGTTTTTGATTTTCTGTTGAAACATAATTTATTTTTAGTTTTTTATCTAAATTAAATTTTTTTAAATCCTCTTTAAATAATTTTATATGATGACTTGAAATTTTTAATCTTTTACTTGTAGTTGAAACTGTTATTTCTGATGAAGTTTTTGTTGATGTTGGTTCTAAATTTGAATTTGAATTACTTCTACTTATTTTTTTATTTTGATTGATGAAATTTGGTTTTTGCTTTTTTACATTTTTAAACATTTCAATTTTATTTAAAATAATATTTTTGTTTTTATCCCCTAAAAATAAAGATAAATTTTTTGAATGATGAATATTTTTTATTTTATCATTTTCAATATTGGATATATTTTCTTTACTAAAACTCCTTTGATGACTATTATTATTATTATTTAAGATTAAAGATTTTACTAATTTTTTCTTTTCATTATTTTGGAACTTTGTATTTTTATGATTTGATAATTTTATTTTTGAATTTGATTTTTTTAAATTTTTTTTTATTTCATGATTGGGATTTACATTCTTTTTTTCAATAGAATTAAAAAGAAAATTTTTGTCAACCTTTTTATGATTATTCATTTTTTAGATTTTAATTTTATTTAAAATAATAATTTTATTATCACAG
Source organism: Isotricha sp. YL-2021b (assembly GCA_023805745.1). Lineage (NCBI taxonomy): Eukaryota > Ciliophora > Litostomatea > Vestibuliferida > Isotrichidae > Isotricha > Isotricha sp. YL-2021b. The sequence continues at coordinate 2,884 of JAJJKW010000059.1, read as the reverse complement.
AAAAATTTTATAGTATCATTTTTTATATTTTAATAATTTAAAAAAAGTAAATAAGTCAAAACAAAAAATTAATTATTTAATATAATTATATTTTTTCTTCTTCATCAACAATACTACTTAATTTTTCTTTATAATTTATAATATTAGCAGCATGATTAAAAACTTGAGAAACATTTTTGACTCTTTCTTTATCAATTTGTGAATAATTATCAGGTAAAGTATCTATACTACTTTCTTGTTCGTAAAAATGATTTTTTAAATGATTAAAAACATAAGGTTTTATTCTATAATTTATTGCATATTTTAATAAAAATACAATTGCCATTTTTCTAGAGTCAAAATTACCAAAATATCCTTTTTTTGATAAATGATTTCTATAAGCTCTTTGAATTTTTTGAGTATTTGATTCTAAAATGTTATTTTTATTTTTTTTTCCTTCATTTTTTTGTTGAATATCAATATAATTTTTTTTATTTAAATTTTTTAATTTTTCATTTTTATAAATTTCATTCTTTTCATCTGGTATTGAATCTGAATAAGAATCTATCATTCTCTCTATGTTATTTATATCTTTTTTTTTATTATTTTTATTTTTTATTCCATTATTCTTTTCTTTTTGATTAGAGTTCTTTTTATCAAAAATTGTATTTTTTCTAATTAAAAAATTATTATTTTTTAAATTTTCATTTTCTTTTTTAGAACCTTCTTTAATTGAATTAATCTTTTGATTATTATTTACATTTTTATCATTAGTCAAAGGATTTTTATTTTGTCCAAAATTATTTTTTGAATTTTTTTGATTTAGATTTATTTTCTTTAATTTACTATTATTAGAACTCTCATTTGGACTATTTGATAATTCATTTTGATCAAACATATTATTTTTAGAGATACCAATGAAATTTTTTGGAATTAAATCAACATTAATCATACTATTTTTACTTAATAACATATTTGAATCTTCTTGAGGACTATTTGAAATAAATTCATAATTATATTTATTATTTATATTATCGTTATCTTTATTTGTTTGTAAATTTAATTTTGGAATTGAAGTTATTATATTTTCTTTATCTTCAGAATTGATTTTATTTTGTGATACTGAATTTGAAAGTTTATTTTTTTTTTGATAGTTATTGTTAATTTTTTTATTATCATTGTTATAATCATTGAAATCATTTTGATCATTATTAATTATATTATTATATTTATTATTATCCTTTTTTTTTAAATTATTCCTATTTCCAGATGTTCTATTTGAAGAGAAATTATTATTTAAGTTCTTTTTATTTTGATTAATTTGATTGTTTTGATTTTTTAAGTTTTTTTTTTTGATTTCTTGGAAGAATATTATTTTTTGATTGGGATTTTGTTTTATTATTCTCATCTTCATTTATCTTTTTTATATTTTGAATACTATTTTGTTTATTATTTTTTCCAAATGAATAATTATTTTTATAATCATTATTATTTGAATTTCCTTTATTTGGACTTTTTAAAGTGATTTTATTTTTTGAATTTGGATTATTATCTGTTTCTAAAAAATCATTTGGATCTTTATTATTTATTGATGTTGAAATATTTTTTAAATTTGAATTATTATTATAGTTATTATTTTTTTTATTTTTAAGCGGAATAGATTTTACTGAATTATTATTTATATTTTTTTTCAATCCTACTTTATTATTTGAATTATCTTTTGAAATTTCTTTTGTATTTAAATAATTTCTTTTATTAATATTACTATTATTATTTCCTTTCTTTTTTATTTTCTTCTTAAATGAAAATTTTTGATTCCTATTATCATTTTTAATAATATTTTCATTATCATTACTATAATCACTAATATCATTATCAATTTTTATTTTTTCATTAGCTAAAAATTTTTTTTTTAAAAAACCTCTAATATTTTTTTGAATTAAAATAATATCTTCTATATTATCACCATATTTTTTATAAAGTTCTTCATTTTGAATTTTTTGTGCATATTCTATTTTTCTCATACAAACAGCATTTCTTTCTAATTTATTAAGTTCCTTTTTTTGTTTTTCACTTGTAATTTTTTTTCTTGAAATATGAGGAATTGGAGTTAATAAACTTCTATTTTTTTCTTCATTTTTAAGATATTCACTTGCTTTTATTCTTTTTAATGTTGAATTATCTACTAATAATTGAACTGTATTTTTATGATTTTTTAAATATGATGAAAATTCATCTCTGAATTTTGAATAAAATCCATCTAATAATTTACTTTTTGAAGAATATAAACTATTTTGTTCTGTTACTCTATCATTAATTACTATTGACATTTATAATTTTTTTTTTTAATTTTAATTCTTTAATGGAAATTAGTAAAAAATTAAAAAAAATAAGTTTAAATTCTTAATTTAAATTAATAAAAAAAATTTAGCTAATTATATTAACTTATTATATGAGATAAATATTATTTTATTTTTAAAAAAATTTAAATAAATAATATTTAATTTTTTTATGATATTTTTTAATTTTGAAAAATAGGTTTTGATTATAAGAGAGAAAGAAGGAGAAAAATTTGAGATATTATATAGATATGTTTCAAAAATTTATATATCATATAATATGAAAATATGTGATTAAATTAAGGAATAAAAGAAATTGAAATATCGTATTACCTTGAAGAGAGTACACACTTTTTGGAAAAAAAATCATCCATATCAGCTGGATTGTGATAATTTATTAAAATTAAATAATTTTATCAACTAAATAAGCTATTTAATAAATAATATTTTTTATATTAAATAACAATAATTTTAAGTTAATTATTTTTTAATAAATAATTATTTTAATTTAATTAAATAATTGGGGATTGGGGATTGGGGATTGGGGATTGGGGATTGGGGATTGG
>JAJJKW010001502.1:0-96192 GCA_023805745.1 Isotricha sp. YL-2021b | reverse complement strand
TTGGAAGAGTTTTAACTTTTGTTTTTGATTCTTTTTCTAAAGAATTTTTTATTTTTAATTTTGTTTTAAAAGATAGAATGTTTAAAAAAATTAAAAATAAAAAAAGAATTGTTGGAAATCCTCCTAAAATAGTAAGTCATTCAAATAATGATTTGACTGATAATAGTGATAGTAAAGATAAACATTTAATGACATTAAATGAAAATAAACATAAAAAAAAAGGATATTCTCCTTCTTTGACTAAAAATAATTTTTTTACAGAAGATAATTTAGTAGATAAAAAATATAAAAACACAACAGATAAAGAGAGTAATGATATGATATTAACACAAAAAGAAAATATAGAAAATAATGATGGAAAAGAAGAAGAAATTAAAATAGGAATATTTAAAAGTTTTTGGTGTAATGTTTTAATGAGTTTAGATAAAGATAAATCTAAATATCCCGAAATTGAAAATGCTTTAGAAAAAATTAAATTAGTTCAAGAAATGTTTGATACTTCAATTTATATAAATTTAATTCTTGATATGATAAGATTAAAAAAAGTTATTTTTAATGATTATCAATTAAAATTATTTGAATCTATTCAGTTTACTTCTGAAGAAATAAGTAATTATTTACATAAAATTTTTTCTTGTGAAGATGTTCCATCAAATAAATTTATAAATCAATCAATTCAAAAAATTCAAGGTAAAAAAATTAATAAATTAACAGAAAACATAATTTCAATTTTAACAGAACAAATAAAATATAATAAATAACAATTTAAAGATAAAAAAATAGATTTATATTAATTAAAATTTAACTATTTTTCTTTTGATTTCTTGGAGTTAAACTTAATGGACTTAATGGAGGTAATTCAACTAATTCATAATCTTCATTTAAATCTCTATTATATCCACTCCATAATTTTTTAATAATAAATTTTTTATAATCTTTAATATTAAAAGTGAATTTATTAGTAAAAGATATTTTAGGAGCTTTTTCAAAAATAAAATCATATTTTGGATCATAAGAACCAATACTTGGTTCATTCATTATATTATCATTCTTCTGTTTTTGTTTATTTGAATAATTCAATTTATCTTTCTTTGAAATTTTACTATAATCTGGGTAATAATAATTTCTATCACATGAAAAATAATTATTTGAATAGTTTGACTGTTTAAAACTATTATTTTTTTTTAGATTCTTATTTGAATTATATTTTATTAAATTTAATGTTGGAGAATCAAAATTTCTTTTTTCTTTTTCATCTAAATTTGATTTTATTAACTTATTTCTAGTTTTAAATGAATTAAAAGATTTACTTTGTGACATTAAATCATAATTTTTTTTAATATTATTTTTTATTGAAGTTTGACTTTCTTCTTCTGAATTATTATTTTGAATATAATTTTCATTTTTTTCAAAACTTTTTTCATCTAAACTCTTTTTTCTCTTTTTTGGAGAATTGTTTATACTTCTACTTATAATTTTTGATTTTGGAATTGTTTTTGGAAAAGAAAAAAAAATATTTGTCGTTCTTTTAAATAGTAATTTATATTTTGGATTATATCTTTTTGTAATATTTATAATTTTATTTTTTTTCCAAATTTCTATATTATGCTTTGTTCTTTCATTTATTTTTATTTTATAAATTTTTTTTTTGTTTTGTTTATTTATTTCTTCATTTTCTATTTTTTCTAACTTTTTTTTAAATTCTTCTATATCAAATTTTTTATATTTAACATAATGCTTTAAACTAAAAATATATTTCTCATCTTTTCTTTTTAATGAAGAATTTGAACTATCAGATTTTAAATCTTGTTTTGAGTTTTTTTTTTTTAAGTAATTTTCTATAAAATAATTATGTCCTATTATATTTGGAATTGCTTTTGTAATTTTTGAAAATCTATGAATATCTCCAACATCTTTAAATATATTATTAAATTCTGTATCATTCATGATAAAAAATTATATCTTATTTTTGAAGTTTATTATCATTAAAAATATTAATAAATAAATATTTACAAATATTTAAAAATAATATTTTATAAAAAAAAAAGTATTTTAAAATCAAAAAATATAAAAGCAATCTCCAACCAAAAAAAAAATTTAAAAAAAACATAAAAAAAAAAATGGAAAAAGACATAGAAATGAAAGACTCCTCAAAAAAAAAAGAAGAAAAAGAAACAACTCCTCCAAAAGAAGACATGAACACATATATTGAAAGAATGAAATCGGAAGTATCCTCTCTTCCTTTAGATCAAATAAAATCAAAAATAAAAGCATTAGAAAGTCAAAACCAGACATACAAAGGTGACATAAACAAAATGAAAGTAGACATAAAAAAATTTACAGCTCGAATAAAAGAAAACAAGAAAAAATTAACAATGTCATGTGGATTACCACATTTAATATCAAACATAGCAGAAATATTTGATTTAGAGGAAATAGACAACAAAGACGAAGGAAGTGGATTAAATCAAGAACAAAGTAAATTTAATAATAAAGGAGTGATAATAAAAACAACAATGCGTTCAACAATATTTCTCCCAGTAACAGGATTAGTCGATGCAAAAGATCTTCATCCTTTAGATTTAGTAGGAGTAAATAAAGATACATATTTAATATATGAGAAATTACCAATTGAATATGATTCTCGTGTTCGAGTAATGGAACTTGATACTAAACCAACGGAAAAATATTCTGATTTAGGAGGAGTAGATAAACAAATTCAAGAATTAGAAGAAGCCATTGTTTTTCCTATTGAAAAAAAACATTTATTTGATGCTATTGGAATTAAACCTCCAAAAGGGGTTTTAATGTATGGTCCTCCTGGAACTGGTAAAACTATGATGGCAAGAGCAGTTGCTTCAAGAGCTAATGCTACTTTTCTTAAATTAGCAGGTAGTCAACTTGTACAAATGTTTATTGGTGATGGAGCTAAAATGGTAAGAGATGCTTTTGCTTTAGCTAAAGAAAAAGCTCCAACTATTATTTTTATCGATGAAATTGATGCTGTTGGTTTAAAAAGAAGTGGAGCTGAGGTTTCTGGAGGAAGAGAAGTTCAAAGAACTATGCTTGAATTATTAAATCAATTAGATGGGTTCTCTTCTAATGAATTTGTTAAAGTCATTGCAGCAACTAATAGACCCGATGTTCTTGATCCTGCTTTGTTGAGAAGTGGGAGACTTGATAGAAAAATTGAATTTCCTATGCCTAATGAAGAAGGAAGAACTAAAATTCTGGAAATTCATTCTAGGAAAATGCATTATAATGAAAAAATGGTTAATTTTAAAGAATTTGCTAGAATGACTGATGATTTTAATGGGGCTATGCTTAAAGCTGTTTGTGTTGAAGCGGGGATGATTGCTTTAAGAAGAGGAGCCAGTGAAGTATCACATAATGATTATGTTGAAGGGATTAATACTGTAAAAGCTAAGAAAAAAGCTAAGTTATATTATTATTCTTAATTGAAAATTAATTGTTTTTTTTTTTCTAAATTTTTATATAGCTTTTTTTATTTTTTTATAAAAAAGATATTAATTTTTTTTGTTTACTTATATATTTTTAAGGAAAAATATTATAAAATTTTTAATATTTATTATGTTTTTAAATTGGATTATTAATTAATTTTTTTTTGTTTATTTAGATGGATAATTTAAGATTAATCAATAAAAAACCTTTTAGTCATTTTCCTTTTGATAATAATTTACCTTCTTTACCAAATTCTATAAAAGAATTTTCTCATAAAGTAGATAACAATATTTATAAATTAAAAGGGGAATATTATCCAAGATATAATTCTCATAATAATCAACCTCAACTTTTTTCAACAGAAAGGTTTCCAGTAAAACATGTAAAAACAAATTCAGATACTTTAAATGTAAATAATTTAAAAGATGATGTTTTTTTAAGATTATCAATTAAAAATGATAAATTAATTAAAATTAGAGAATCTGTTAAATTACAAGAAGCCTTAAAATTACAAAAAGAAGAAACAAATAAAAAAATTAACAACAATACAATATCAAATTTAATTAATAATACAAAAAAAATAAGAAGTAGAAATTTAAAATTAGATTTAGATTTATTAAGTAATTATGATTCAAATTCTTTAAATCAATATTTTGTAACATCTTTAAATAATTTATCTGAAGATGCAATTGATGAAATAGATTATTTAAAATATGAGAAAAAAAAGAAAAAAAGATATAATAATAAAATGATTTCGAAATGTAATAAAAAATTAAATAATTTTAATAAAAAATTAATTATAAACACAGATGAATTTATAACAGAAAGATTTAAACCTGGAAAAAATAGCTTTAATAAATATTTTGATAATCTTATTGTTGGAGATAAAAATTTTGATATTAAAGCAATGATAAGTATTTTAAAAGAAAGAAATAAACCTAAAAATAAATATTTACATCAAATTCAATTTAAAAAAATTGAACAAAAACATAAAGATTTCATGAAAATGATAGAAGAAAATCAAATAGATGCTAAAGAACTTAAGAAAAATTATGCAAAAATTCTTCATAAAAATAAGAAATAATTATTTTTATTTATTGTAAATAAAACTTTTGAAAAAAGTAAATAATATACTTCAACTTTTTTATAATTTAATTAAACAAATATACTTTTTTCAGTTAAGTATTTATTTATAAATATTATAATTATGAAAATATTCAATATTTTTATTTAAAATATTTCCACCAGAATTAAAGTGATTTGAATGTAATTTATAATTAAGTAAATTTTTATTAATATATTTATTAGATGGTAAATTCATATTATTTATTTTTTGTTTATTAAAAATAGGAGATACATACATTAATTTTTCGTTTTTATTATACATTGTTTTATGAAATAAAAGATCATTTTTAGAATAATTTTTTTCTTTTGAATTTTTTAAACAATTATTCATTCTATCTTCAACTGATTTTAAGTAATTTATATTATAAGGAAAATTAGTGTTTCTGGATCTAGTTTTAAAATTAGTATTAATTATATTATTTTGAGGGCTATTATTTTCAAAACTATTAATTTTAAAATGAATTTGATTATTGTTATTATTCTTTATATTATATAAATTTTGATTTAAATGATTATAATTATTTAAAGTATTAGTATTTTGTTTATAAATATAATTGATTATTTTATTTCTACTTGAATTATTATTCTTTAACAAATTTTGATTAACCTGATTAATTTCAGAATTATTTTTAGTTATTTTTTTATAAAAAGTATCATTATTATAATGGATATTATCGTTTGAATTAAAATTTTCCGATTTTTTCCTTATTTTTATCTTATGCATCGTTTTATTAAAATGTAAATCTTGACTATTTGGATTATTAAAATATAAATTATCATTATTACTATTTCTTGACAAAGCCAAATTTTTTAAATTATCATTAACATAAATAATTTTATTAAAATTATCATTACTTTTATTTCTATTTTTATAATTTTCACTTAAAATTAACTCTTCCAATTTTTTACATAACTCCAAATAGCTAAAATGAGCTCCAAACTCGAAAAATTTTCTGACTTTATTTTCTCCATAATAAATACCTTTATAATCCATAAAATACAATTTAAAAACAATAAAAAAAAAAACAATAAAATAAAAAAAAATTAAAAAAATGAATCCCTACGGATATCCAAATATGATGGGTCAGCCAATGATGGGTCAGCCAATGATGGGTCAACCAATGATGGGTCAACCAATGATGGGTCAACCTATGATGGGAGGAATGATGATGCCTCAACCAATATATAAGCAAATATCAGTAGGACCTGGAATTGATATGAATGAATTTAATAGAATAGTTCAAAGTGCAACTCAAGTTTATCAAATGAAACAACATCCTTTAAGTCAATATACTGCTAATGCTATTAAAATGATGCTTGGAGGAGAATGGTTATGTGTTTGTTATCCTACTACCAGAGCTTATGATTTCACTCTTACTACTGTTAAAGGTGCTGATATGATGGTCTTTAGTTTAGATAATACTTTGTTCCAAGTTTGCAGAATTAGATAAATTTATATTAAATTGTTTGTTTTTTTTGAATATTATTTTTTTTTTTTTATTTTTTTTATTTTTTCTTAAATTTCTTTTATTTCTATTTTATTTGGTTTTTTTTTTGGTTTTTTTATTTCAAACAAAAATTTTTTATTTTTTTTATTTTTTAATGTTTTTTATAGGGCTTTGTTTTTATCTTATTTTATTTTTTAATAATGGAAATATAAGGTATTTATTTATTTTTTTATGTATTGAAATTTTTTATAAATTTTTAATATATTCTAATTATAAAGATTATATTTTTTTTTAACATTTCTAAGGAATTATTATTTATAAAAATATTTTTTTTCTCATTCCAGTTTTTTGAAAATAATATAAATGTCAACAACTCCAAAAAATAATATGTAATTGTATTTATTTAATCTAATAATAGAACTTTATCAATCCAAACAAAAATATGGAATAAAGATACTGAAGATTTATTTGATTTTGAATCAGATGATGTAAAAATTAAAGAAATAAAAATAAACAATTTCCCATCAAATTCATATCTAACAAGTAATAATGAATATATTTCTTTATTAAATACATTCTCACAACTTCAAAAGGAATCAAATGAGAATTGTAGGGCAAATTTTTTAATATTAAGTGAATTAAATTTTAAAAAGAATAATTTATATATATATAATCCAATTCTTTCAAATGAATTACAATCAAAAATAAAATATAAGAGTCAAATAACAAGAACTTGGAAAATTTCACCAAAAAATGTTGAAACAGAAATTAAAGTTGGAGATATAATAAAATTAGGAAGAGTAAGGTTAAAATTTGATACAATTTATTTAAAAAATTTAAATCTTCAAACTACAATAAATCAAAATATGAATACACCGAATTTTCCAGGAACAAATAATTTTTTAACTAATCATGGTACAAATTCCTTAAATAATATTTCAAATATAAATAATACTAATTGTGAAGAAGATAAAAATAATAATAATAATAATGATAAAAATTCACAAAATTCAAATTCAAAATATTTATGTAGAATTTGTTATTCAGGTGATAGTAATATAAATAATCCTTTAATTTCTCCATGTAAATGTAATGGTTCAATGCAGTATATTCATTATAAATGTTTAAAACAATGTATAGAAGCAAAAATTCAAAAAAAAGAGGATGAAAATTTTAAATTTTTTATGTGGAATAATTTCGAATGTGAAATTTGTAAATGTGAATATCCAAAATATTTAAAATATAAAAATAATATTTATCCTATGGTCAATATTGAAAATAATTTTGAGTCTTATTCAATTTGTGATTATACTTTATTTGATGATGCAAAAAAAAAAACTTTTAGAAAAGGTTTAATAATATTTAAAATTAATGAAGATTATGATGAAATTCCTGTTGGAAGAACTCAGACAAATAGAATAAAATTAAAAGATATTTCAGTTTCAAGAATTCATTGTAATATTATAAGAAAAAATAATAAATTATATGTTATTGATAAAGGAAGCAAATTTGGAACTTTAATTTATGTTAAAAAAGCAATAAAAATGAATATTTTAGATATAAATCAAAACCCTGAAAAATTAATATCTGGAAGACATTCTTTTACTTTTTCTTTTGAACAAAATTTAAGTTTTTTTGATAGATTTTTTTCAATAAATATTCATTGTTGTACTTATAATAACTTTAATCATGAAACTGATGTTAATGTTGAAAATTTAAAAGAAAGTGTTTCTGAGCCTTTATTAATTAATGAACAAAATAAAAATTTAGATGAATCTTATGCAGATTATATTCTTGATGTAGGTACAATTATTAATTTTAAAGATGGAGAAGAATATAATGATAATAAAACAAATGTCAAAGAAACCAATCATAAATAAAATTTTGCAATTTCCTTGTTTTTATTGTTGAAATTTAATTAATTGTTATAAATATTTAATTAATATTGAATATATTATTTAAAAATATAAATCTTTGTATAATTACTTAGATATCTTTAAATTTATTTAAATTTAATTCAAAGATAATGTTTATTATAAAATAACTTTTTTCATTTTTAAAATAATTTAAACAATATTCACAATTATATTATAAAATTAAATTTATTAAGTGAAAGAAAATATAAAATAAAATATAGAAGAAAAAAAATTGTAAAATAAAATAAAACTGAAATAAATAAAATTAAAAAATGAAAAAACCTGAAAATAAATTACCTCCAAATCTAACAGCTCAAAACGAAGAAGAAGAAGAACATCAAGGAAATATTCATGAAGAAAATATAAATGAAAATCAAGGAAATGAAGAAATAGAAAGTGACAAAGAAACAAAAGAATTAAATGAAAGACAAGAATATTTAGAAAAAATATTGAAAGAAAATTATAATATAAAAATAACAAATGAAACAGGAAAAACTTTGGAAAATGCTTTGAAAGATATTAAAGAAGATTATCAAGAGGATAAATTTAATTTCAATGAAATTTCAAAAAATGTTGATAAAATTGTAGAAAAAAATGAAAATAATAATAATAAAGAAAATTTATATAATGATGAAAAGAATGTAATAAGTAAAAAAAATTTAAAAAAACTCAGAGAATTAAAGAATGAAAAAGATAATATAAATATAAAAATAAAAAATTTAGATGATAAAAGGAAATATATTACAGCAGAAGGAATAAATAATTTAAATGATGTTGATAAAAATATAAAAAGAGAAGAATTAAAAAAAATAAAAAAAAATATTTTAGAATTGAATTCTAAATTAAATCAAATTGAATATAACATTAAAAATATTTTAGCTGAAGAATCAAATTTATCAAAAGAAAACAAAATGCAAGAATTTTTAAATAATTTTGAAAGAGATAAAGAAATAATAGAAATTCAATCAAAAAAATATTTACAAAAATATAAAGAAAATAAAGATAAAATTAAAAAAAAAGAAAAAGAAATTATAGATATAGAAAAAAAAGAAAAACAAAAATTAATAGAAAATGAAAAAATTCAAATAGAAAAGATTAAAGATAAAGCTAAAGAAAGACAAATAAAAGAAAAAGAAAAAAGAGAACAATTAAAAAAATTAATTGAAGAAAAAGAAAAAGAAACTCAAGAAAAATTAAAAAAATTACAAGAAGAAAATAAATTTGAAGATAGATCAAATTTAAAAGAGAGTGATTATTTATTTAATAAATATGAAGAAAAATATTTAAAAAAAAAAGAGAAAAACATTTTTCTTGCTTTAAGTGAAAGAAAAAAAAAATTTCATCCAATAATGTTATTAAATGAATTAAAAGATTTTAGAAAAAAAATTGATAAAAAACATAATGAAACAGAAAAAAAACAAAAAGAAGAAAAACACAATTTAATAGAAGAATGGAAATCAAGAAATAAATTATTACAAAAATATAAATCAAATGTTTTTAAAACTTATGATAATGACTATAAAACTTTACAAGAACTTGAAGAAGAAAATAAATTAAATAGAAAAAAATTATATGAAAAAAAAGTATTATATGCAAAAAATAATGTAGAAAGACCAGAAGAATCAGAAGAATTAAGAAAAAAAAGAGAAGAAAATATTTTATTACAATCAAAGCCAAATACAAAAAAAAAAGAAGTCAAGAAAGATAAATATAAAGATTTATTAAAAAAAAATATAAAATATAATTGGGAATTAAAACTTGATGAAATTGATGTAAATGATCCTTTAGGAACTTCAGTTGAACTTCAAAAAGCTTTAATTAAAAAACCAAAAAAAATGTTTTTATATTCTGATAAAAAAATTACTGAAAAACCTGAAAAAAAAATAGATTATTTAGAACAATTGAAAAAAGAAAAATCTGAAACTGATATTATTGAAAATGAAGATGGAAATAATAAATGGAATAAAATGATAAAAAATAAAAAAAATACTAAATATGAAAATTTAGAAAAAGTTCAAAATGAAGCTAAATATTTAGAAAAAAAAGCAATGGAAAATGAAAGTTTACTTAGAATTAGTGGTGGAGTTAAAAATAATATTCCTTTAGGAAAAAGAGTCACTAATTTATTAATTGATTCTATTCAAGCTAAATTAAGTATAATTGATTCAATTGGGAATAAATAATGATAAATAATTGAATTTTATTATGTAAAAAATATTAATTATAAAAGAATGAAACAATTTAATTCAATTTTTTTAAGAAAAAATATTCATTAATTCAATTAAAATTTATTTAATTTTTTTTTTTATGAAAATTTAATAAATGAATTCTAAAAATAATAAAATTCAACAAATTAAACCTTCTGCTTCAAAAAAAGAAGTTAATGAAATTAATATTGATTCTAATAATAATTTTATTTTACTTAAATCATCTTCAAGTTCAAATCTTATGAGTTCTAAGAATCTTTTTTTACCAAAAATTTCAAATAACAATTTTGTTGATTATGGAGAAAATAAATTGTATTTTGAATTTAGTACCATTAAAAATATGTGGAATGATTTAGGAGTAAATGAAAAATATCAAACTTTATTTTTAAATTATATCAAAAATTTAAAGGAAAAAGAGAAAACAGAAATCCTTGAAATTGAAAAAAAGGATTTAAAAAAATTTAGAGATTATTTATTAAAATTCTCTAAAGTAACATCTACAAGAAGAAAAAATATACATAAATTAAAATCATTAGAAATGGAACTTCAAAATAATATTGAAAATGAAAATAAAACAAAACTTGATTCTATATTAAATGATATAAAACAATTAATAATTCAAATAAGATTAAATTCAATTAATGTAGTTGAATGTATAAATAAAATTAGAAAAATTTCTTCATATAATATATATAGAGAAAAATATAATCTAGATAATATAAATAAAGCTTATTTATATGATAAAAATTTTTTAATTGAAATGGATAAAGAAATGGATTTTTTAAAAAATTCCATCATTCAAAATTATTATTATATTTCTAATTTAAATTATGATACATTTTTTTCAAATTTTATTGAAAATGAAGAAAAAAACAATAATAATAATAAAATAGTAATACCAATTGAAAAAGGATTAATCAATATTATAAAAAATGCAAAATATATTATTTTACAAGATTATTTTTTCAATAAATTAGAAGATAATAATTATAAAATAAATAAAACTCAAAAATCCAAAAATCCAATAACTTTTAAAAAAATAATATTCAAAAATAAATGGTCAATAGAAAAAAAGACTACTTCTAATGAAAAATATAATATATATAAAGAGACATATTTGAACCATGAAAGTAATATATCCCAAATTTTAAATAAAATTAAAAAACAAAAAGGAAGAAAAGGTTATAATGATATGTTTCTTAAACCAAAAATAGTATTATTTGACAATTCTGAAGATAGAACTAATTTATATAAAAGTGAATATTTAATTAAAAATGAAGGAGAAAAAATTATTAATATTGAAAAAGAAAATAAAAAAAAAAATATAAAAGAAAAAGAAAAATTTAAAAATGATAAGGAAAATATAGATGAAGAGTTTATAATTGAATTTTATACTAATTCAATAAGTGATTTAATTAAAAATTTAAATCAACAAAATTATTATAATAAAATTCCTGAAGAACTAAAAATAATTTTTAATATTAATGAAGATTCTTTAAAAGAAGAATTTTTTTTAAAAGGTTTCCATCCAAAAATTATAATTTTAAAAAATAATGAAGATTTAATAAATTCTTTATGTAAAATTTCTTTTGAACATTTTAATAAGAATATTATGAAATTAATAATAGAACATTTAAGTATCATTAACTCAAATTTAGAAATCATTGAGAAAATTATTAACTATATTAAAAAAAATTTATCATTTAATCAATTATTAATAACATTAAATTATTCAAAAAAAGAAAAACAATTTACAAAATATAATGAAATAATAGATTTTTTCAAAAATAAATTAAATTTTAAATTATTAAATGAGGAAGATTCAAAAAATGAAAAAGGAAAACAAACATTATATTTTTTTTGTAATTTAGAAACTCATTTAGAAGAAAATCCTTATATTTCAATAAATGCAGCTTCAATTATTTCTTTATCAAAAGTTAAATCTGAAAGTTTATTTAATAATGAAAAATATATAAATACTTTTTTTATTTATTCATTATTAAATGAAAAAAATAGAAATAAAGACATTATAATAAATAAATTAAATGAAAAAGGTGTAATTTTTGAAAACTCTAAAAATAATTATTTGACTAATTTTGTTAATATTAATTTGAATTTAAAAAATATTCAAGAAATTTCAGATTTTATAAAAAAACAAAAATTAGATTTTGAACTTGATTTATTATCATATGAAAATGAACAACCTTGTGATATGATTTTATTAAAATTTAATTTAAAATTTACAAATTTAATATCATTTAAATATAATGATTTTATCTATAATAGAATTGAAGGGGAAATGACAATTTTGAATGAAAAAAATAATAATGCAAAATTTTTTATAATCCAATCTGATGATAATTTAAATTCGATTTTAATTTCTGAATTGACAAAAGAATTAAAAAATGATGTAATTAATAATCAAAGCAATATTTATGAAATTTTCAATTCGACTTATAATAATATTATTAAAGAAAAAAATAATAATAACAAAGATGATAATAGAAATAATAATCAAGTAATATATATTCCTTCTTTTACTATTAAAAATCATTTAAAGACTAAAGGGTTTAATGTAATTGAGAAAAATGTTTCAATTGTTAATCAAAATAATGAAAAATTATATTTACATTCTGTTGATGAATTGTTGAATATTGAAGTAAATGTAGATGAAAATTTAAAAAATACTTTCTCAATTTTACCAGATGATATAAATGATGGAATTATTATTCAAGATTCTTTTCTTTTTGGAATTATTAACTATAAAATTTTACATAATTATAAAATTCCATTTGTACAATTATATATTGTATTAAAAGAACATTGGAAAACAATATAAATTAAAAATAAATAATTTTCTAATATATTAATTTTTATCATTAATAACTTTTTCAGTCAAAAGATAATAATTCAATTTTTCCTTTTTGAGTTCCTATAACAATTATTCCATTTCTATAATCAATAATTTTTGAAATAATATTATTATCTCCATCATCTAATTCATATAATTTTTTTAAAATTTGAATTTTATTTTCATTTTCATTTTCATTTATTTTAACTTGAACTAATTTTTTATTTCCTCCAATTATTATATATTTATTTCCTAAATTTAATAAAGAAAAAAATTCTTCATTTAATTTAATCTTTTCTTCAATTGTATAATTTGATATATTAAATAAAGTTAAATGTTTTTCTTCTATAATCAAAATTTTGTCAATATTAATATTAACAACTCCTTCTAACCAATCAGTACATTTAATATCATAATTAATTTCTTTTTTAATGATAAAAGAATTAACATCAAATTCCCATATTTTAATTTTTATATCATCAATTTTTGAAAAAGAAATTAATTTTTTATCATTAATTATTAAATTACAAATTTTATGGTTTAATTTATGTATTGTCCTTAAATCTTTATCATAAATATTATTCTCATCTAGTATTTGAATATCTCCATTTTCATTTGAAATAAATAAATATTCAGTATTAAAATTTAATATTTTGAAAATTCTCTCATTGAATAAATTTAATTGAATCATTTGATTGATTTTGTTTTCATATATTTGATATAAAACAATATTTCCTAAATTTGTTCCTACTAAAATAGATTCATTTTTTAATTGATATAAACAATATCCATATTCATCGTTTGGGATTTTTATTGATTTTTCTTTTTTTAATTCAGAATTATAAATATTTAATTTCCCATTTGTAAAAGTTATTGTAATTTGCTTATTAAATAAACTAATTCCGGATAATACAAAATAATCTTCATCTTTATTTTCTTCGAATTTTTTTAGATTATTATAGGATAATGATTTTTTTAAAATTAAATTATTTTCATCTAATAAAAAATTATTTAGATAAGAAAACAATAAATTAATATTTTTATTATTTGAGAAATCTTGAAATTTATTAATCTCAAAATTATTGAAATTGAGGATTGATTGTATATTTTTTATAATATTATAATTTAATTTTTCTTTAGATTTTTGATTAATTTCAAGAGTATCAATTAGATTTTTACAAATATCAATTTCAATAATATTTATTTTTTTAAATCTTTCAAAATTATCCAAAAATTGATTTAAAGAATTATGAATTCCTTTTATATAATTATTAAACCATTCAATTATTGAATTATAATAAGTCATTGATTTATTAATATAATTTTTATAACTATTAATTTCAATTTGATTATTGATTGAAATCATTTCATGTTCTTTATGTTCTTTTTCAATACATTCTTGACAAATATTTTTCAAGCAAAAATTACAATATTTGGAATAAGGTTGATTATGTATTTTGCATTGAAAATCAAATTGATCTATTTTACAAAATTTATCTTTATGTTCTTCAATATGAATTTTATGACAATCAGGACAAAAAAAGTGTTCACATTCCATACAGTAAATAAATGATGATTTATCATTTTGTGTATGTTCACTATTGTTAAAACATGTTACATTATAAATATCTAATTTTGTTGATTCCAAAAAAAAATCATTTATTGGAATAATTTCAGTATGACCATTTTCGCATTCAATTTTTATTGATATTTTTGGTATTTTATCTTTATTGTCAATTAATAATTTTATTATAGGAATTATTGCACATTTGGGACATCTAAAATTTGAGTTTTTCTGTTGATTAATTATATTAGTATTTAGAGAAGAATTAAATAAATTATTTGTATTTATTGAACTTGAAACTAAGTTTGATTGCATATTTTTTTTTAACTATATTCCAATTAATTAATAATATTTTACAAACATTTTTTATTAATCAAATTTAAAATTATTGTCATTTTCTTTTTATTTAAATAAAAAAAGCAATTAAAAATTTATTTTATTATTTTAATTAAATAATAATTTGAAAATATTTAAAATTTTTTTTTTCATATTTTTAAGGACAAATATTATTTAACGAAATGAGATTCATCCTTATTTAAATTCAACATTACAAATGAAATTTTCCTTTCTTAAAAAACTTTTTAATTATTATATAAGAATAATATAATTTTTATATTTATAAAATGAATAAAATTAATAAATTTTTCTTTTTATTTTTCAAAATTCAAATTAAAATTTTATTCAAAAGAAAATGTCAATATATAATCAACAAAAATTTTTTCAACAAAACAAAATTTTTAATAAACAATATTATCCAGATTTTCAAACAAGAGATATATTTAGAGAAAAAATACAAAAAAATAAAATAACAGGAGAGCATTCATCAAGACCAGAGTCAAAAAATAAATTTACAATAATTCATTCAATTTCATCAAATCAAATTTATAAAGGAAATAATAATAATTTTCTTCCTATTTCAAGTGAAAGAAAAAATATAAATAACTTAAATATTAATGTTAATAATTTAGTTATTAATAATACTTTAAATAATTTATCTATAAAAAAAAATAATAATAATGATAATAAAATCTTTTCAAAAAATTCAAACAAAGTATTTTCAAAAATAGGAAATGATGTTGTTATAAAAAATGAAAATTTTTCAAAACCAAAAAATATGAATAATAATAATAATCATAATAGATTAAATACAGTTAAAAAAAATAATTTTGGAATAGAAAATGTCATTGAAAATTTAATGGAAATTACAAAAGATAAACCATTAATTTTTAATATGAAAAGAAATTCAAGTAATTCAAATCTACAAACAATAAGTAAAATGAATAAACAAAAAAAAGAAAGAGAAGTTCAATTAATTGATAATAATGATTTTTTAATTGATATTCATTTTCAAATTTGGGAATGTATTTTTAATATGGAAAATCATTATGAAAAAAAAAATTATTTATTAAATATTTCTAAACATTTTTTAAAATTAATTGATAATGAAATCCAAAATAAAAGAAAATTTGAAATTTTTCAAATTAATACTTTTAATTTAGTTTATCAAAAAATTATTAAAATTTTAATTGTTCTTCAAGTTTATATCAGATTTTTATTATTAGATTTTAATTATGAAATAACAATAAAAACAAATGTAAAAAAAATGTTATCAAATATTAATGATTATTTTTTATCTTTAATTATAAATTATGTTTTTGTGAAAGATAATATAAAGGAAAATAAAGGATGTTCAAAAATAAACAATGATTTAATAAATTCATTTAAATTAATTATGAAAAATCATAAAATAAAAAAAACTAAAGAACAACCTTTTATTTTTGGTTCTTCAATATATAAAAATTTAGATCTCCCAATTTCAGGAATTAGGCAATTTTCAAATAATTTTTTTAAAGTTGAATATTTTAGGCCAATACATTCAATTTGTATTGAAATTTTCCTTTTAATGGATATATCAACAATAGAAGAAATATTTAAAATAGTGAACATAAATGTTTTATATTATATATCAAACAATAATTCCAGTCAAAAAAGGAATAATGAAGATAATAAAAATGAAATAAATAATAATAATAATGATAACAAGAACAATGACGAAATAAATGAAATTGTTCCTATTAATAAAAACATTGAAAATATTAATAATAAAATAAATTCAAATTTAGATATATTAACTGAATTAGGTTTTTTAGATGTTCCAACTCCTTTTTTACCTCCCTTAGATGAAGAAATAAAAGATAAAACATATACTTTAGTTTTAGATTTAGATGAAACTTTAGTTCACTTTTTTTATACTCCTTCAGGAGGTTCATTTTTAATTAGACCATATTGTTTTGAATTTTTAGAAAAAATGGAAAAAATATTTGAAATAATAATTTTTACCGCAGCAATGAAAGATTATGCAGATAATATTTTAGATATTATAGATCCAAATAATAATTTAATTAAATATAGATTATATAGACAACATATTTCAATAGAGGGAATGAATTTTTTTAAAGATTTAAGTAAATTAGGAAGAGATTTAAATAAAATTATTATTATAGATAATTTATCTGATAATTTTCAATTACAACCTAATAATGGAATCCCTATTCTAACTTGGACTGAAGATATGAAAGATTCTGAATTATTGATTATTGGAAATTTTCTTGAAAATTTAATTATGAAAAATCCAATTGATGTGAGAAATGTTATTCAAAAAATTAAAAATGATATTAATAATAAAAACAATTCTTATTCCTTTAAAAATATTGATGTGAATAATTATTTATAAGAATATATATTAAATAATAATATTATTAATAATTAGAGTTTTTATGTTATTATGATAATAATAATAAAAGAAAGCTTTTTATATATGTTATTTTACTTTTTTTCATATAATTATATTTTTATATTTTATATATTTTATTAATATAATTTTTTACTTTATAAAAATTAAAAAAAACTCTATTACAGCATTATTTATAAAACTTTAAAAAAGAAACTAATATTATCAAATAAGAAATGATTTTAGAATTAAATCCATTAAATAATAATATATCATTATTTAAATAATTTTATTTTTATCTTCAACAAACACTTTAATTTAAGACTTTTAAAAGACATTCAAGTAGTTGGAATTTAAGTCAAACAATGAAAGAAATTGAATATTATTGTTAAGATTAAACAACATTTTAAAATTTTAAATATCAAAATGAAAAATAATTTTATTTGAGATTCAAACAATTTTTTAATGCCACCAAAGAAAAATGAAATACTGATTATTTATTAATTAATAAAAAAAATAATTGAGAAAAGATTTTTTTTGAAATTATTGAATTAAATCATTTAGAATTTTTTTTTCATTAAAATTTATAAAAATTATTCATGTTTAAAATTTTATTTATATTTAAAGATTAATTGATGAAATTGAGAGTTTAAATAAAATTTGTATTAAAATCAATTTTTTTAATAATTTATGATGTTAAGAAAACAGTAAAAACCTTAGATTTTATTTTTTATTAAAAATTCATTTACCAATACCCAGAATAATTATTTCAATTTATGAATGTTGTAAAAAATTATTTAAAAAAGATTTTATTTGAATTTTTATAAAAAATATTTAAAAGAAATGGATAGTGATAAACAAAATTTATTAAAAAAACCAAAAATACCTTTTAAAGTTCCAAAAAAAATTCCTATTTTCCTTGATTTAAATCAAAATCAAATAACTGAAAATGAAATCATAAATTTAATTGAAAGAAAATTCAAAAGAAATGATTCAATTTCAACAAATGAATCAGACAAATAGTATAAATGATATAAATATAATATAATATTATTTTAATCTATATGAATTTAAAGATTTTTGTATGATTTTATCTGTAAAAAATATATTTATATTCTAATTCATATTAATCAAGTATTAAAAGGGTAATAGAATTTTTGTAGATTTTAATTCATTTTAGCAAAAGGTGCTTTATATTTATAATATTATAAAATTAAAAGTATACAGTCTTTGGCTATGGGTAATTATTTGAATAAATATTAGTTTTTGTTTCGTTCGTTGTTAAATTTATTAAATATAAAGATAAAAAATTAAAAAAATTATATATATTATATTAAAAAATATTCCAAAATTTTAATTACTTTTTCCCAATATGTTTATATTTAATTTTCAATGAAAAATTATTGACAAATATTTTTTGTTAATTTAAAAAAAGAAAAAATTTTTTTTATATTTTATTTTTTCTTTTTTATTAATTTTTATCTAATACATAACTATTTGTATATTATTTTTTTACCTTCTATAACCTTTAAAAATAAATTAAATACATCAAAGTTTTTATTTTATAAATTAAAATATATATTTTTTATAAAAAAAAAAATTTTTTTCAAATCATAATCTAAAAAATCCAAAAATTCCTTATTTATTATAATTAAAATTCTTTTAATAAAATATTTAAACTTTAATCATCGTCATTTTCATTCTTTTCTTGATCATCATTATCATTTATATCATATTCTTCATATAATTCTTTAATCGTAACATTTTTTTTTAAAGCAATTCTTCCAAGAATTTCTTGTGCAATATCTTTTAAATCATTATATTTATGGAGTAATTTACATCTTTTTTTTTGTTTTTCTTTTTTTATTGTTTCAATTTCTAATTTAAGTTTATTAATTCTTTTAATTTTTTCATTTTTTTTGTTATTAATTTTTTCTTCTTTTTTTTCTTCATTCTTTTTAATTTCATCATTTAGATTTTTTTTTTCAGAGAATGCTTTCTTAATTAAATTATTATTTATATTCATGTAATAATATATTTTACTGTCATTTTTTTTAAAACATTTTTCTTGGATTATTTTATCGTTATAAATCATATCTTTTAGTACACTTTTAATATAACTGATAATAAAACTATCATCTAAATTTTCAAAATCTTTTTTCTTTTTAAATTGTTCTTTTATATTTTCATAAAATTTATTTATTAAATCTCCTTCATAAAAAAATATCTGTTCTTTATCTAAAAAAGACAAAATATTTAATTTAAATGAATTAGTACATAAACAATCCATTTTTTTAAATTTAAAAAGCAACAAATTTAAATTTTTAAATAGATAAACAAAAAATGAATTAAGCAATTTAGTATCATAAAAAATTTTCAACACAAAAAACAAACAAAAAAATTTATAAATTTAACAAAATAAATTTCAATAAATGGTTAAAACTCATTATTAATAAAAATTATTTTTATATATTAAAGAAGTTATCTTATTTAGGATTTTTATTAGATTATTTTTCATCACATTTTAATTTTTTTTATTATGAAAATTTTTATAATATTATTAAATTTTAAATCATTTTTATTGTTATTCGAAGAATAATTACTTTTTTAAACAATTTTTTATTCATTATTATTTAATATTATTTCTTATTTTTAGGAAATTAAAGAAAAAAAAATAGATTTTATTTATGAAAATAATTGGAAAATATATATTAACTCCAATAATAGAAAAGAATAAATAAATATTTAATTCTCAAAAAATTATATTTTAAAAATTTTATTGAATCAAATTCCAATTAAAATAAATTTAACATTTTTAAAAAAAATATTTATAACATTTATATACATAATAAAAAACAAAAATTAAAATTATTTTCAATATAATCTTCATTCTTTCCCTTCATTACCTTCATTACTTTTACTATCATTATTCTTACTAATATTATTATTTTTATTATTGATATCATTATCAAAATTATTTTTACTTTCCTTTTCTTCTTTTTCCAAATAACTATTTTCCCCTATAAAAAGATTACTTTCACTTTTACTTTTAATTAATTTTTTAATATAATGAAATTTTTTTCTATAAATTCCAAATTCTGAAAAGACTTCATAACTTCCAGGCCCAGGATTTTGATTAATATTATATAAATCTCCATGTCTACTTAGCATACTTTTCCCAGGATTACTTTTAAATTTACTATTATATAATTTTCCAGTTCCATTAAATAAATTACCCAAAATATAAGAATTAGGTGCAGGAACTCCATTATTATAATTATATAATCTAGTACTTTTACTAAGAGACCATCCTGGCATTAAAGTATTTTTATATTGACTTAAAGGATATTGTCCTTTTAAATTTAATTTAAGAGAATTTTTATATGTTCCTGGACCAGGATAATTTTCTTTTATAAATTTTTTTTGTAATTTATTTCCTAAAGAAAATTTAGGAGAATTAAAGCCTATTGGTTTAATTATATTATATTTTCCTGGTCCAGGACTTTTTTCTCTTACTCTTGATGTTAAAATAGAACCAAAACTATAATTTGGAGAACCATCATTATATTCAAATAATCTTTGAATATTATAAAATGGAACATTATTATTTGAATTTTTTCCTTTTGTAAAATCACTTTTTTTTCCATATCCTATTGATGCACTTCTTTGACTTTTTACTGAAGGTAAATTATAAAATTGAGATATATTTGCTGGATTTCTTAATGGAAAACGAAGTGCTTTTGAAAATGAATACATTTGTTTTGATGGAGAATTATTTTGAATATTATTTGAGATTTGTTCTCCTGTTATATCTATCTCTTCAAACATTTTATTTTTTTTATTTTTTTTTCTTTTTGGTTTTTATTGATAATTTTATTTGAATTATAATTTTAAAAATTTTTATTATTTTTTTGAAATCATTTAAAGAAATTTTTTTGAATTTAAATAAAATTAATAATTTATTTCTTTAGGATAAAAACTCATATTTATTTCCCATCAATAAAATCTTTCTGAGTATTAATTTTCCAAAATCCAGTATTATAAAAACTAATCATTGCAAAATAATCTCTAAAGAAACTTATAGTAGCAGTTATGACAATTAATTTACTTCCAGGAACTTCTTTCCAATTAACAGGAACTTCTTTAACATTAATATTACATTTTCTACAAATATAAAGCATATCAACATCAAAGGCCCATCTAACTATATGTAAATTTTTAAAAATGATTCTAGCACTTTTTCTACAAAATAATTTAAATCCACATTGAGTATCTTTAATACCAACAACTCCAATTAATTTTTGTACTATAATATTATTAACTATTCCCATTATATCTCTATACCAAACTCTTTCTACATTTTCTAATATTATTTTTCTTGAACCAATTGCAATTGAATTATCTTTTTCTTTTATTTCCTTCATTAAAGTTTCATAATCTCTTATATCTGTTGCACCATCTGAATCAAGCATTAATACATATTCTCCTCTTATAAAATTCATCCCAGTTTTCACTGCATAACCTTTTCCTCCATTTTTTAAATAATTTACTCCTATTATATTATTATTTGAATATTTTTGAATTAAATTTTTTATAATTTCAAATGTATTATCTTTTGAACCATCATTAACTATTATAATTTCATAATTAATATTAAGAGAATTAAAATATTTTATTGTTTTATCTATTGCATTTTCTAATCTATCTTTTTCATTATATGCAGGAAATACCAATGAAAGAAATATATTATCTAATGGCTTTTCTGAATTTATTGGTAATGTAGGATATATAAATTCTCCATTAATATTATATGTATGAGGTAAGAAATTTGGATTGTCTTTTTTTTCAGAGAATTCTTGATGAGCAGAAAAAATAAAAATTAAATATATTGAAAGTATGATTAGAAGGGATATTATAATGAATGAAAGTAAATCCATTATTTTATACTCTTTTTTTTGATTTTTTTTTATTATTTTTATTTTTGTTTATTTTTTTTTGTAGTTTTTATATTATTTATTTTGTAAAAAAAATGAAAAAATAAAAGAATCAAATTTTATTTTTAATATTTAAAATATATTTCCTAATCTATTCTATAAATAATTATTATTTATTGGAATATAATTCCCCAAAAATATAACTAACCTAAATTAATTTTATTTGAATTTACCAATAAATAAAATTATGGACCATAAATAATTATAATATTTTATTTATAATTATCTTACATATATGATGATTTAATAAATTAAATCATATATAAATTTAATTGATAAAGTCAATATATAAAAAATAAATTAAATTTAAGATACATATGTAAATATAAATAAAATAACTAAATTATTGAAACAGAATCAGTAACAAGTTGAACATTTGCAACAGATTTAATTATTTGGAAATAAATTTTGAACCATATAAAAAGGATCATTAATAAATCAATAAATATATTTATGACAAAAACAGTTAAACAAAAAGAATAATATTTTTTAGCAATTTTTTTATTTAAGCCAGTAATAATATTTTGAAAAATATATTCAAAATAAAAATTACTAAACATTGTCATAATTATATCAGTCTCTAGAAATTTCTCCACTAATAAATTTAATCTTATTTCAACACTTCTATCACTGGTTAAAAAAAGAGAATAAATTTGTCTAGTATAAACAATAATATAAGTTAAAATAGAATCAACATTACTTTCTAAAATAGGAATATTATTACAAATTTCAACTAATTGATTAGTTAAATTATTATTAATTTTAATTAAATAAGTGTTTAATGAACTAGTATAATTAGAAAATAAAGAAGAACAAATTGAATTTCCTTGTAACAAATTGTCAATTTCTGTTAAACTATTAAAATTTTTTTCATTAGTTTCAATACTTGATAATTCATTTGAAATTTGAGAATAAATGGACAGAAAATCCAAAACACAATATTTACATTCAGGATTATAAATTCCATTATATAAAGTATAAGGACTAATTTTATTAAATATAATACATAATTTAACAGAAGAATAAAAATTAAATAAACAATAAAATCTTTCCATCATATTACTAGTAAAATTTATGGTAATTTCAACTTTATGAAAATTACTTTGTGAAACAATAATAACAACAATTCCAATAATTAAATAAAAAACAGCCATAAAAACAACAAATAAAATAAAATTTTTAACCATTTCAAAATCAAAATTTAATCTTTTTAATAAATCTTGACTTGCTTTTGCTTTTCTTGCTTCTTTACTTAATTTTTTTAATTGTTGTTGAGCTCTTAAAGTTGAACTTTTAAATAATCCTTTCACAGCTCCTGAAAATTGTAAATATTCGCTTGAATTTGGTAATGAATTTGAAGTTAAAGTTGATTGAGATTCATCTAAATTATTATTCTCATTATTTTGAACATTTGCATTTTTTTCTTGATTTTTTATCTTTTCTTTTTGCTCTTTTCTCTTCTTTTTTAATTTATCTTCTAAATTTGCTTGTTCTATTTCTTCTCTCATTTTACGTATTTTATTATATATTTTACTTGGACTTTGCTCACTTTTTATTAGTTCTTTTACATATTGAAATTTTTCCTGTAATTTTATTATATTATCTTCACTTAAACCATATAAATTTTGAAATTCATTTTTTAATATTTTTTTATAAATTATTATAGATGATAAACATATTAAAACGAATAATATATTAAATATTAAAAATATTATTAATAAAACTTTGTTTGTTCCATTTAAACTTGAAAAATGTTTCTCACTTGTTTGATTTAAAAATTTTGCAATTGTATGAAAGTTTAATACATAAGAATTGAAATAATTAAATAAATGATGATAAATATTAATTAAATCTGTAAAATATATTTTATCCTCCTTTGTTAATAATGATGAATTAACCCTTGTTAAAGTCATTAAACTTGGATAAGTTAATGAAGAAGTATCATTGTATGTATATTCTAAATACTTAGTATCTAAAAATAATTTTGTTTTTTGATCATTTGCAAGTTGATTTATTGTTAAAGTAAATAAATCAATAATATTTTTCAACTTTTCTAATTTAATATTATATGAACCAGAAGGGTCTAAATGAACAAAATATGAATAATAATTAATATTATTTGAATATTTCTCACTAGAAAAATAATCATAGGCATAAGTATTAAATTGAAGAATATCATTTAAAGTTAAACTTGAATCATATTCAATAAAATTTTTAATTAAAGAATCATATTGAATAGAATCTTCACTCATATTTAGTTGGTTAACTAAATAATCATAATATTCTGTATCAGAAGCATTATTTTCATATTTAAAAAAACAAAAAAAAATCAAAGTACTTTTGAAAATTTTAGAAACCATATTATGATATAAATCAACAGTGTCTAATAATTTATAAGAATTTTTAGAATGGGTTTGTAAATAAATAATGCAACATAATCCAAATAAAACTAAACCAATATTAAATACAAAAATAATATAAATAAAAGTTTCGAATTTATTAGCAGAACTTTTATTTCCTACAGTTTTCATTAATAAATATCCAAAAACATCAGAATTAGAAGAATTAGCTTGAGAAGAACCATAAGAATGAATATTAGTTTTAGTATTCATTGTCATACTCATTGAATGTTGACTTTCATAAAAAGTATTATAATAATTAACATAATTTTGATAAGTATTTATATCATCTTCTTTTTTTTCTTCTTTTTTAGCTTTTTTTTCTTCTTCTTCTTTTTTATCTTCTTTTTCATTTTTTAATGGCTCTTTTTCATCACTTGAATTACTATAATCTGTTGTTAAATGTTTAACTGTCATTGTATGTGTTTTAACTTTTTCTTCATTTGATATATTTGAATTTTCATTATCTTTTTGTTGTTTTTTTTTGTCTTCTGGATTTGATATTTTTATATTATATATATAATATTTTACATCATTTATAACTTCTTTTGAAAATAAATGTAAAAAAACAACACTTTTATCTTTTTTAAATTGTCCATTTACTTCATTTTTAATAAAAGAATTTAAAAAACTTGGAGCTGAAGTATTTTTAGCTTTATCAGAATTGAAATTATTATTATTTTCTAAAAGAAATAAATTTTTTGTTGCTTCTAAAACACCTTCATTTGCAATAGAAACTATTTTAACATCTTCTAATTTTTGTTTTTTATCTAAATTAAACATTGTAAACATATTTATTCTTCCTTTACTTGCTGCAACAATTTCAGCATTAATTCCAACTTTTTCATATAAAACATCAGAACCATTAATAAAATTTCCATATTCATCAATAATAATTAATTGTCTTTTATGAAAATGACAATACATATATAATAAATAATTATCTTCTAAATGAGGTATTATATCTATTATAAATTTAACATATCTTGCATTTGTTTCATTGTCACAAATTACTGTTTTAAATTCTAATCTTGAATCTGTTATATTTGATAATATTATTTCGTTTTCTAATTTTTTTATTCTTGATTTTGCTAAAACTTTAGGAAATATTTTTTCTAATGATTGGTCAAGTAATTCATTTATTTTATATTTTGTCATATCTATAAATTTTTTTGGAATTTGTTTTATTCTCCATGATTTATTATTAAAATCATATTTTAATAAAAATGAAATATTTTCTTCAAATTCTCTATCAACATACTCTAAAAAATCTATAAAATTATAATCTAAACTTTCTACTAATTCATTATCTAAAGGACGAGGAAATAATAATTTTACTATACATATTATTTGAAGAAAATTCGGAGTATCAAAATAAGTTCTTTTATTTTTTTTTAAAAAATATAAATCTGATAATAAAGAATTAAATATTGTTCCAAGAGAATTGGTTTTATTTGTTACTAATTCCACTTTTTCTGTTCTAGTTTTTATAAAACCTAAAATTTCTTCAAAATTTTTTATACACATTAATAATTCATCAGTTACTTCTCCATATTTTATTTTTAATAAACCTTTTAAATCTGTATTTAATTCATCTAAATTTTTTTGATATATATAAGATATTTTTAAAATTATATCTAATCCTAAATTTTTATTTTTTAAATTTTTTAATATTATATAACACAATCGATGAATTTTATCTTCATCAATAATTTTCAAATACATTAATTTAATTATTAAAGTTAATCCTTCATCTTTTTCTTTATATTCTTTTTCATTTAAAAGAAATTGTTGATATAATATTATACATAAAGTTTTTAAATCTGGATTATAAATATCTTCGCAACAAATAATACATTCTTCCATCTTACATTTCATTTTATGTCCAATAATTACACCATCTATAAAGTCTTCTCTCTCTTTTTTTTTCTCTCTGAAAGTAATTATATTATCAGTTGGAAAATTTCTAGTTATATAATAAATAAATTTCATACTTTCATCCAAAAATTCATCACTATCTCTAAAAGTAAAATCTTCATTTCCTTCTGAAAAAAGAAAAAATAAACATCCAATTAAAACCACTATTAAAGTCAATTCTAAAGTTATTGTTATTCCAGAATAAGTTTGTAAATAATTAACATATTGATTCATTAATTTTAAAGTAATATAAATACAACAAAATATTGAAATTATAGCTTTTACATTTCTTAAGTATACATGATTAACTAGTTTTTCTCTTGCACCAAAAGCATTCATTCCTCTTAAAAAAATGAATAAACCCACAATTAAGTTTATAACTTTAAAATTATTAATGCCCATTAATTTATCATAAGTCATTTTAAATCCTATAAAAACTTTAATAATAATTAAATTAACTTCTAAAGAAGATTGAAAAGAATCATAAGGTAAAGATTCTGTACAAAAAGTATTATTAATATATGTATTATAACAATAACCCATTAAAACAAAATATATTAAAACTAATAATGAACAAATCAAATAAATTATTTCTTTAGATTTATATTCACTTTTAATATATTTACCTTTATATAAATATACTATTGGTCTATTTACTAAAACTATTGAAATAAAAACAAAAAGAGGTCTTAGAATAAAATTTATAGAATTTGTTAATATTATTGCAGATATTTTAATTCCAAAATTCGGAATACCTCTTGTATTTAAAAAAAATAAAATAAAAATTAGAATTGTCATTAAAATTACTATTCCTATTGCTATAAATATTAATTTTGAACTATATATACAATAAGAATTATCTAATGTATATAATATTTTTCCTCTAAATTTAATGTTAAAATAAGGTGAATTTGTACTAAATCTTTGATACATTCTTAATTCTTCCTCGGATGAATCATCTTCTGAATTTTCTTCATTTTCATTTAAAAGTCTTTCATAAGTAATATTATTATATGAGAAATTTGTAAAAATTTGATTTTTTAAATTTCTTATTCTAGATTCATTTTCATTTTCTTCTTCTTCGTCGTCATCTCTAGTTCCATTATAATTAAAAATTAAATCACATTCATTTGAAAATTGTTCATTTAAAATATCTAAATATAAATGTGGACTTAAAAAATATAATGGTGATAAAAGCTCTGATAAAATCATATCTCTACTAAACATTAAATCTATTGTAAAAATACATGTACTATTCTCAATTATTGTTAATATTATATTATATAAAGCAAATGGAATAATATATTTCATAAAATTAGAATAAACTAAAACTAGTCTTTTTTCAAATTGTCCATCCATTAATTTTTATATTTGAATTATTTATTTTTTTAATGACATTTTTTTTTTAAAAAATAATTATTATGTCAAAAGTTAAAATTTATTTTTTATAAATTGAAAAAATGATTATATTAAAAGAAAATTATATTTAGTATTTATAATGTAATATTGAATAAACATCAATGATTGATAATTTTATTTAATTTAGTTTAAATTAATTTGAATAATTTTTTTCATTTAGAAAAAAACACATTTAAAATAAAAAAATAACCATCTTTTTAAATAATAATTTTTTCAAAAAAAAAAAAGAAAATTAAAAATGAGCAAAAATGTAAGTTAAAATTTTTATAACAAACAAATTTTAGTATATATTTTATTCATCAAGTAAAAAATTAAACCAACAGAACTATTTATCAAAAACTCCTTTAACAGATTTTTCTCAATTAAAATCATTTTCTTTTTCAATAAACAATACATATGCATTATATGAGAATCAATTAGTAGCATGGATACCAAAAACTCAGAATTTATATGATGATAATTTAGAATATTTATCATCAATTCCTATTTCTTTTTCAAATTTTGGATTAAAAAAAATTAAAAGTATATCATGTAATTCTGATGTTTGTCATGCAATAACTGAAGAAGGCTCTATTTTTACTTGGGGAAATGATATTGATCAAAAAGGACTTCTTGCTTTAGGTGATAAAATATTTCAAGTTAAAATTCCTACTTTTAATAAATATTTATCTTCTTTAAAAATACAATTTATTTCTTTAAGTCAAACTCATGGAGCTGGAATTGATTATAAT
This sequence comes from Isotricha sp. YL-2021b, assembly GCA_023805745.1. Taxonomy (NCBI): domain Eukaryota; phylum Ciliophora; class Litostomatea; order Vestibuliferida; family Isotrichidae; genus Isotricha; species Isotricha sp. YL-2021b. Next base: position 67,428 of record JAJJKW010001502.1, on the reverse strand, counting down.
AAAAATTTATATACTTGGGGAGATGATTATTTTGGACAATGTGGATATAATAATAATTATCATATTAATGATGAAAATTTTAATGATAATAATAATTTATGTTGTGATAATTATGATTATTATAATAATTTTGTTTGTTATTTTCCAAAAAAAGTTGTTTTAAATTCTAATTTTAATGTTAATAAAGTTCAATGTGGAAAATATTATACTGCTGGAATTACTTCTGATGGTATTGCTTTTAAATTTGGGGTAATTAATTATAAAAATAAATTTAATGTTGATAATGCCAAATGTAAAAAGTCTAATATTGTCTTTTTTAACTATAAAAATGATAATGATAATTTTATTAGTCATTTTCCTGATATTAATCTAAATAAAGTTGTTGATATATTTTGTGGTGAAGAATTATTAAGTTTTGTTAATTTAAAAGGAGAGTTATTTATTTATTCTGAATTACAAGGATTATTTAAAATAAAATTAAATACAAATAATGAGAATTCTCAATTAAGTTTTATAAATGAACAAAAACAAAATTATTCAATTGAAACAGTAAAATTCATTGATAGAACATTTTATGCTATTTCAAAAAGTAATGCAATAGTATATGAATTTATAAATTATACTTATAATAATAAAGATTTTAATTTATATGATTATGTACAAAATGAATATGATGTAAATCAAAATGCAAAATTATCAATAATAAACCAACCTTATTATGTTAAAGTAATATTCTTTAAATTAAAATGTTCTGATGATAATTTTACAGCTTTTGAAGAATATGAGGATAAATTATTTTATAAAAGAAAATATAGACCAAATAATAATAAAAATGATTATTTAATGAATACTAATACATTAGGTAACTTTTCAAGTACTTATGAAAGTTTGAATACTTTTAATAATATAAATAATAATTTAACTGGGATGAGTAAAATATCAAGAATTTCAAATATGTTAGGAAATCTTTTAGATAGAAAAATTGATACTTTTGTTAATAATACTAGAATTACTTATAATGCTGAAGGAAATGCATTTTTAACTGGTAAAAAAAGAATTGAATTAATTAAAATTGAATTTGATAACTTCGAAGGTGTTAATTTGTTGGAAAATGAACCTCTTAGTGAAATATATAATAATCAGAGTAATACTTTTAATATGTCAAGTAATATTTTGAATATTCCTTTTAATGAAAATTATATTAATGAAAGGATTAGAAAAAAAAATAATATTAATGAAGAAGAAAGATCGAGAAGTAATTCAAGTTTTCAATTTAAAAATAAATTCTATACACCAAATAACTACAATAAAAATAATAATATATTTAGCAGTCATAATAATAGTTATCGTAAAAATAATTATATATTTGATAGTAATAATACCAGTAATTATAATAAAAATAATTATAAATATGATAGTAATAATACTAGTAATTATATGAAAAATAATAATATAAACGATAGTAATAATAAAAGCAATTACAATAATAATATAAATGAAGATTATAATGTTAATAATAATAAATATAATATTTTTAACATAGAAAAATTTAAAGAATTTTCTCCGGATAATTTTATTAATGGAAATAACTACAAATCTGAAAAAGAAGATGATGAAGATGAACAAATTGAAAAATTAAAGAAAAAAATGAATAAATTAAGAAGAAATGTTGTAGATAATTTTGAACAAAGGATAAATGATTCAAATAAAAACACGGAAAAATTAAAAAATAATTTAAATAGCATAGAAATAAGTGAAGATAATAATAAAAATAAAAAAGGAAATTCAATATTAGATAGATTTAAAAATGAAATTGAAAAACAAAAGGAATCAAATATAAGGAATAAAATTATAAGAGAAGAAAGAGATAAAAGAGCAAAAGAAATATCGAATATAATCAATAAAAATAAAAATAATATAATTGAAAGTGATTTAAAGAATACAAAAAGAAATTCAATTCAAGAATATAATGATAGTAATTCAAAAAGAGACTCAATTAATATGAAAAGTGAAAAAAGAAATATTAATATTAAATTAAATAAAGATGACTTTTTTGATGAAAATAATAATAATTCAATAGATAATATAAATAACAAAATTTCTGATTTCAATTTAGAGAATGATACAAATAAAAATAAAATTGTTAATGAATTGAATAATGATAATAAAATTAATGATTCAAATGATAAAAATAAAGGAATTAAAAATACTGATTTAGACAAAGATGGAGAAAATAATAAAAATTTTAACAAAAAAAAATTAGAACAAAACTTTGAAAAGTTTAAAAATGAAGAAGAGGAAGATAATAATATTAATAACCATAATAAAAATTGGAATAAAGAATCAATAGATAATAAAATAAAAAAAAATAGTTTTAATTTAAAAGGAGAAAATGAGGATAATTTGAATAATCAAAACATTATTGAAGGAAATATCTTAGAAAAGGAAATTAAAGGAGAAAGAAAAAATCAAGAAAAATTGAATAAAGAAGATGAAAATATTGAGAAAAATGAAAATTTTTATAATGGAAAAGAAAACAAAAATGAAAAAAGAGTAAAAGAAAAATTATTAGAAAAAGAAAAGAAAAAAGAAAAAGAAGAAAAACAAAAATTATTAGAAAAAGAGAAAGAAAAAGAAAAAGAAGAAAAACAAAAATTATTAGAAAAAGAGAAAGAAGAGAAAGAAAGACAAAGATTATTAGAAAAGGAAAAGAAAGTAAGAGAAGAAAAAGAAAAATTATTAGAAAAAGAGAAAAAAGAGAAAGAAGAAAAAGAAAAACAAAAATTAATAGAAAAAGAGAAAGAAGAAAAAGAAAAACAAAAATTAATAGAAAAAGAGAAAGAAGAAAAAGAAAAAGAAAAAATAATAGAAAAAGAGAAAAAAGAGAAAGAAGAAAAAGAAAAAGAAAAATTAATAGAAAAGGAAAAGAAACAAAAAGAAGAAAAAGATAAAGAAAAGGAACAATTATTAGAAAAAGAGAAAAAATTAAGAGAAGAAAAAGAAAAATTATTAGAAAAACAAAAAAAAGAAAGAGAAGAAAAAGAAAAATTATTAGAAAAAGAGAAAAAATTAAGAGAAGAAAAACAAAAATTAATTGAAAAACAAAAAAAAGAAAGAGAAGAAAAACAAAAATTAATAGAAAAAGAAGAAAAACAAAAATTATTTGAAAAAGAGAAAAGAAAAACTGAAAATAAAGAGTTAAGTAAAAATAATTTAGAAAACAATAAAGAAAAAACTCCAAACAATAAAAAATCAAATGAAGAAATAACAAATAACCTACATTCAAATGAAGAAAAAGAAAAAAATACAAAAATTCAAAAAACTAATGATAAAAAAAATAAAAATAATATATTACCTAAACAATTAAATAATATCAATAAAAATCAAGAAAATAAACAAAATAATATGAATGATAATTTAAATTCAAATGAAAATAATCCTTCAAAAATAGAAAGAATAAATAAAAAAACAATGTCTCAAAAATTTGGTTATATTGAACCAATAAAATCAGATGGAAATAGTCATAATGATATATCAGGCGATAATTTATTAAAAGATATGATTGGTTCAATTAATGGTAAAAGAAAATTTTCAAATAATGAAAATAATAATAAAAATAATTATATTGATAATAATATTAATAATAATAATGATAATCATAATTATTTGAATGGAAATAAGAAAGATAATTTAGATAATAAAAAAATTCAATCTCAAAGAAATCCTCGTTTAATACCTAATATATTGTTAGATAAAAATAATAATAATAATATTAAAAAAAATCAATTTCAAAATAATACTCATGAAAAAGAAAATCAAGATAAAAATAAGGAAAATTATAAAAATTATACAAATACAAAGCAAATTGGAGGTAAAGGAACTTTTAAACCAAATATATTGAATATGTTGGAAAAGAAAAATGATATATTGAAAACAAATTCAAACAATGTTGAAAATTATGAAAAAGAAAAAAATAGGAATTCTAATAATAATAACGAAAATAAAAATAATTATATAGGAGATAATAACTCAAAAGAAAAAGAAAAACAAAATTTTTTTAAAAATGAAAAAATACAAAAAAATAAAAATATGGAATTTAAAGATGAGCCATTTTCAAATGAAAATTTACATATAAATCCAAATATAAAATTATTTAAAGAAAATTTATTAACAATAGAAAATACAGAAAATAATAATAATATGAAACATATTAATTCACCTTCATTTTTAATTTCTACAAATAAAGAATTATTTGAACCAAAAGAACTTGAAGAAAATACTAATACTAATTATTCTTTTAATAAACTAAATGTAAGAACAAATAGAAGTAATAGTGTTTTTATTTCTAATAATAACCCAAATTATGATAATTATAATCCTTTTATTAATTTTAAAGTTGAAAAAAAAAATAAGAAAAATAAAAATAAACTAAGAGTTGAAGATTTAGAGGATAAAAATAAAAGTACTGATAAATCAAACAGTGATAATAGTATATCTGAAAAAAAAAATAATGAAAATGAATTTCAAAAAGAAATTGAAAATAATAAATTAAAGACTCAAATTGATGACAATTTTAATAATAAAATTAATAGAATATTTACTTTACAAGAAAATACTTTTAGGCAAGGAATGAATAAACATGAAAAAAAGAAAAGTTCAAAAAGCCCAAATAGTACATTGTTAATAAATAAAAAACAAATTGAAGATAAAATTATTATTAAAGAAAATAATAATTTAAAAAAAGATAATAATAAACCAATCAAAACAGGGAGAAATGTTAAAAATTTAAAAATAATAGAACAAATTAAAAAAGAAAAAAATTTAGGTATAAAAGAAGAAGAAAATACAAGAAGAAATTCTTATAATATTTTTTCAAATAGAAATAATATAAATGAATATGTAATATCACAAGAAAATAAAAATACTAATAATGTTATAAATGATCCAATTAAAAAAAGTAAATCAAAACGATTTTTCATTCAGAATAATAGTGATAATGGTACTCCTTATAAAACATTAAATAATAATCAAATAGAAAATAAAAATATATTAAAAACAACATCAAATCTCAAAAACAATAAAAAAAGATCTAATTCTCAAACAATGAAAAATATAAAAAATAGTAATCAAAAATTTATAAATAAACCTCAAAATATAAATAATGAAAATAATGTAAATTATAATTGTAATAATATAAATAATAATGATAAAGAATATGGTGAAACTTATAAATTATTAAGAGAAAAATTTTTAGAATATTTAAAAAAAACTTTTGGTAATAATATACCAAAACATACAAAAGAAGAAGAAATACAAAATGAAAATTTATTAAGACATTTAGCAAAAAATGAAGTTCCAATAGAAAATAAAAATTTAGATAATATTGAATGTAGTAATGATATGAAAGCATTTTTATTAGAATCAATAAATAATTTTAATCTTCTTCAAATGAAAGAAAAAGTTAATGAAATGCAAAATAATAAAAATGAAATTAATACTCATCAAAAATTTGAACCTTCAAAATCGACTTTATTAGATTTAATTCAATTAGATTATGAAAATGATAATAAAGATTGTAGTAATATTTTAGAACCTATGGAATTAGGAGAAAGTTATATTAATCTTAATTTTAGGAAAACTTTTGTTGATTCTAGGAAAGGTTCTAATAATAATAATTTACATTCAGATGATAAAAAACAAGATATAAAAAGTTCAAATTTATTTAATTGAGGATATTTTTTTACTTTCATTAATTATTTATTTATTTTTTGTTTTATCTTTTAATATTATATTCTATATACAAATTGAAAAAATAATGTTTTTAAATGATTATTTTTTAAAAATTTTAATACATATTTCATATATTTACGCACTTTTAAAAAAAGAGAAATTAAACATAAAATTTAAATATAATTATTAATAAAAAATATATAAAATAATGGGTTAAATAAAGAAAAAATCGTCCTCGAAGGGACTCGAACCCCCAACCTTCTGATCCGTAGTCAGATGCTCTATCCATTGAGCCACGAGAACAATATAACTCTATTTTTATATAATTTTTTATAAATTAATTTGAATTTTTGATATATTTTTTTTGAAATTATTATTATAAAATTAATCAAATATTTTTTTAAATAGATGAAAAAAAAGATAATAAAAATTAATAAAAAATTAGATTTCAAATTTAAATTTATCTTATTTAAAATAAAAGAAAAGAAAAAATTAATTTTTATGTATTAATAAAAGAAAGTATATTCCAATTATATGAATAGCCTATATTATTAAAATAAATTTTATCATTAATTAATTGAATTAATTTTATATTTGTTTATAAATTTATTCATATTTTAAAAAATATTTTGAAAATATTTTTTGATTTAATAAATTTATTTTTTTTCTTAATGACTGAATTAAGTGAAGAAGAAAAAACAGAATATACAAATGTATTTAATTTTATTGATAAAGATAAAGATGGAAATCTTTCTATGCAAGAATTAGAATATGCTTTAGGAGTTTTAGGAACTTTTTTAAGAAAAAAAGAATATGATGAGTTAGAAAAAGAAAACACTTCATATAACTTAGAACAATTCTTAGAAATATGTAAAACTAAAGTTGATTATAATAAAATTGAGGATTCTATGATAGAATCTTTTAAAATATTAGAAAGTGATAAAGAAGGTTTTATTCATCAAAAAGATTTAATTGCAATTTTAAAAAAATATAATGAAAAAATCTCTGATAAAGATATAAAAGATATTATTAAAGAAGCTCAACCTGATAAAAATGGTTATATAAATATAAATGATCTAGCAAAAGATATGATAGTAAAATAAATAATTCATTTTTTTTGATAATTTCCTTTTAATTTAAATAAAAATAAATAAAAAATGAAATTTTCACATTCAACAAATAATAGTCCACTTCAAACTTCTTCTTCTTTTAATTTCACTTTATCGACTGTTCCAAGTAGAAAAAGATTATTAAATAATTATTCTTCTAAATTTCATATTTTTAAATCAAACGATAAATTAAGACATTTTCATAAAACTATTCTTCACGAAAAATTTGTTCATTCATATGATTCTAACTTTTCTTTAAAAAAATCAAAAAAAATTATAAAAGATGATTTTCCAAATTTTTCTTATAAAAAAATTATAAAGGGTAGAAAATTAGATTTAGAAATTGGAAGTTTATATCATAAAAAAAATTATAAAGATAATTATTCATTTACTCAAACGTGTAAGAAAATTTCAAAAATTAAAAATTTAATTTATTTAAAAGAAAAAAATTATAATTTAAGAAGAAAAAAATTTTTTGAAAATAAAACTGAAGTTGAAAATTCTTATAATTTTGCCAAAAATAGGTTAAAAAACATTGAAAATAACATTTTACCAAAATATAAAATTTATCTTAGTTTTTTATATAAAAAATTTAATGAAGAATTAGAAAAATATTATGATTTACAAAATAAAAAAAATCAACTTTTAATTTCAATTTACAAAATAAAAGGAAAAATAAAAAAATTAAAAAATAAAAAAAACCTATATATTGATATGAGAAATTTCTTAATAAAAGTTAAAGAAAATATATTAACTCTTCCAAAAGATTTTATTCAATCATCATATGATTTTGATAATGATATTTCTAATATAAAAGAAGAGATTTCCTCAATAAAAAAGAAAAAAAGATATTCAATTTTAGATTTATCATATAATAGAAAATCTTTATCAACAAATAGAAAAAAAATTCATAGAAAAACTTGTATTTTTCCTTCTCATTTTATACTTAAAACCTCTAAATATGATAAATATTTAAAAAAATCTAATTTGATATTTGAAAATTCAAATGAATTTAAAAATAATTTTTCTCAAATTGAAATAAAAAATGTAAACTTAGTAAAAAAATTCAATAAATTAAGAAATGAAATTTTCGATTTAAAAACTGAGTTAAAAAGAATTGAAAATGAATTAGAACATTATAATAGTTTATTTATTGAAGATTTAAAAAAAAAGGAATTTGTTTTATTAGATTGTAAATTAAAATATGAATCTTTAAAAAAAAGAGTTGATGAATTAAATAATAATAATTTGATAAAATTAAAAAATAAAAAATTAGGAATAAAATCTTTGTGTACTGAAAATATATTTATATTAAGATTTGAGAAAATTCAAAAAGAAATGAAATTTAAAAAAGAAAATTCATATATATTTTATTTTCTATATTTAATATTTAAAAATATGTATGAAGCTTTTCCTATTTTTTTCAAAGAAATTGGAGAATCAAAAATAAAAGAATTTTTTGAAATTTTATCTCAACCTGATAATTATTTTGAAAAAATTAAATTTAATTTAGCTAAACAAGTTTTTTTATTCATTGAAAAAATATTTAGTATTGCACAAATTTCTATAATGAAAGCAAAAATGAATTCAAAAGAAGAACAATTAAAGATAATAGTTAAAGATATCCAAAAGAAAAGAAAAATAAATAAGGCAAGAGAACAAAGAATATTATTGAATGAAAAAAAAATGGAAAATCTAAATAAGATTTTGGAAAAAAAACATAGATTTCCTTATAAAATAAGAAGAAAATATGTAAATTTCTTTGATATAAATCAAAATAAAAAAAAAAACAAAAAACCAAATCATCAAAAAACAATTTCTCTTGATTATCAATTAAAAGAAATTTTTTCAGACTAATATTTTATATATTTTTTCAAAAAATTCAAAAAAATTCTTTTAAAAAAAAATAATAAATTTAATACAAAATTTTTTTAAAAATGGAATATTTATATGATTGTATTTCAGAATTAAAAAAACCAACAACAGAAAGAAATTTAGAAAAAATAATAAAATATATCCAATCATTATCATCATTTATGTCATTAATAAAAGAAGAATTAAAAAGAAATCCAGAACATTTAGAAAATACAGTAAAAATATTTCATTATATAAAACAAGAAAAAAACAATATAATAGTAAGAGAAGGAGAAAAAGGAAATGAATTTTTTATAATATTAAGAGGAAAAGTAGCAATATTAGTATTTCAACCAGAATATTATAATATGACAGAAGAAGAATATGTTCTTCATTTATTAAAATTAAAAAAAAATAATGAAAATGAATGTATAAAACAGACAATAATAAGTAATCAATTAATTTATCCTATGGATGAAAATTTTGATATATTATTTAAAGGATTAATTCAAAGAAAAACAGTAGGAGGAGTTTATTTAGAAAATGAAAAAATATTAAAAAAAGCAGATGAAGTATATTCATATTTAAAATCAAATAATTTTAAAGAAATTAGAAAAATATCACCAAATGATTATATAAAAATGAATAGAATTGATAATTCAATAATAGAAAATAATGGTTTAAATTATGATGATAGAGGAAATAAAAGAAATAAAGTTTTAATTATGAGTTATCATTTAGTAAATTATTTTGAAACTGGACAAACTTTTGGTGAAGTAGCTTTACAAAATTCTTCTTGTAAAAGAATTGCTACAGTAATTTCTATTGAAGATTGTGATATTGTTTATGTTGTGAGAAAAGAATATAATTTACTTATTAAAAATGCAATTGAAAGAACTGTTAGAAATTTTTATTCTGTTATTTATTCTTTTAATTTGTTTAAATTTATTGCTAGGTATATTTTTAATAAATGTTATTATAATTATTTTGTTTATAGAAAATTTAATAAAGGAAATTATCTTATTATTCAAGATGAATTTTGTAATGATGTTTTTTTTATTTTTAAAGGAGAATTTGAAATTTTTACAGAAAGAAATCTTTTAGAAGTTAATAATTTATTAATTACATATAAAAAAAAATTAATAGAACTTTTACCTCAAAATAAAAAAGAATTTAGTTATATTAAAGAAGAAAAAGAAAATGATGATTTAATATTAAATAAAAAATTTAAAAGTTTAGAAAGTAATAAAATATTATTTGAAAAAAGAAAAATAAATATGGGAATTTTTCATGAAAGAGAAATAATAGGATTATCAGATTGTTGTTTTCTTTATGATAAAAAATTATTAAAAGGAGGAATAATAGAAAATAGAAGAAAAGGTTGTATTACTTGTAAATGTATTTCAATTACTGGAGATGCTTATAATGTTTCTCAAAAATTTTTTGATAAAATGATTCAAGATGAACATAGTATAAAGAGATTAAAAGGGGAATTTGAAACAAAAAAATTAAAATTATTCATTGAAATTCTTGAAAACCATAAAAAGAGAATTTATGATGAAATTGAATTCAAAAATAAAGAAGTTTCTAAAGAATATCGTTTTTTAGCTTTAAAAGAAAAAAATTTAACTCAAAAAAATAGATTATATAATTTTGAAAATAATGCAAGAATATTAAAAGAAGGTTTAAAATATAAAATTAATCATAGTGTAAATGACAAAAAAAATATACTTAATAAAAAATATTCTGGTTACTTAAATAAATTAGCTCAAACAAAAAGTAGACATTTATATAAAATATCTCTTAATTTACCTAAAATTTCAAATCCTGAAAACCAAGAAATTATTGATAAAAATCCAGATTATATTCATAAATATAAAAGAAAATCCCCTTTAAATAAAGATAAATATAAACTTGATTTATTAAGTAGAAATTTATATGATGGAGTTTTTCATTCTTATTTAACGACAAATAATTTTAATTCAAATGATAATATTATTAAAAATGTTAAAAGTCAAACTAACTTGACAAAAAAGAAAATAAATCATAAAAGAAATTTAACAATGTCATCTGATGAAGAAATTAAAAATCAAAGTAATTTTAGTACAAATAAAAATTATTCTTTTAAGTTTAATAAAGAAGCTGGTGTTTATGATATGTTAATATTAGATAAATTTAATACATATTTTAATATGGCAATGAGAACTTTTTCAAATGAAAAATAGAAATAATTATAGATTATTTTTAATTTTTTTTACATTAACAATTATATAACAATTTTCCAGTTTATTAATATTAAAATTATTTCTTTATCATTTTATAATTTTTTTTGAATAAAATCAAATTTCTATGACTGATTAAATATATATAAAACAATTTATATATCTTTTATTTGTTCTTTTAACATTTCCATTTCAAGAAAATCACTTAAACTCATTCCAAAAATTTTACTAAAATCATCTTCTTTTGGCATATTTTCAAATTTATATTTAAATTGAAATCTCTCACTGAAATCCTCATAATTTGTCAAATAAACATGTTCTTTCATAAAAATATTATTTTGTTTAAATAAAAATTTTTTATTCTTTACAATATGTTTGCTGATAATATTTTCAAGAGGAGAAAATTCATTAATTAACATAGAATGAATTTCTTTAGAAATTTTTTCTTTTTTTTTTCTTTCTTTTATTTCTCTAATTCTTTTTAATTCTTTCATATGATTAATATTTTTTAATAAAATTTGTTCTAAATCTTTTTTTTCATCAATTAAATTTTTTAAAACAATAACAGAAGTTCTTTTTCTAATTAAACTACTTCTTCTATTTTTTTTAGGAGATTTAAGAGAAAATCTAACAGAAGATTTAATAGAAGTTCTATTAGAAGATTGAAGAGAAGAAGAATCTTTTTTATTATATAAACCTCTTCTTGGAGATCTTAAAGCACTATTAACTTCATCTAAATTATTATTTTCATTATCAATATATTCTTTTTGTTTTCCAACATAAAATCTTTTTTCTTTCTTTTTTTTATTTTCTAAAGTATCTTGTTCAGTTTCATTTTCTCTTTCAGTATTTTGACCAGAAGATAATTCATATCCTTTTGGAATTCTAATATTAAATTTTCTTATATCAGTACTTTTTTTTTTTCCTATATGAAATAATCTCATTTTACTTTTATGTCTTTTTATCACTTCTAATATTGGAACATGATAATTATTATATTTTTGATATCCTTTTTCTTTTTCTATTTTTAAAAATGCTTTTCTATCTTTTATTTTTCTTTCTGTTTTTGATTTATATGATGGAATTGATGTTAATAAAAAATTATCTATTTGTTTTCTTTTTGATGATATTTGATATTTTATTTTTGGAGTTTCTGGTATTTTTTTTATTGTGTTTGAATTTAAAAAAATTTCAGATACTTTTGAATCAGTTTTTGTATGATAATTTGTTTGAATTGTTCTATTTGTTAAATCTATTGATTCTGTTCTTAAAGGTAAAAAATCTTTTATATTTAAATTTCGACTTCTCATTATATTTATTTTATTTTTATTTTTTTAATCTTTTTTTTTTGTTTTTTTTATTTTAAGAAAAAATTCAAAATTAATTGAATTATATTTATAAATTTATTATTTACTATTTTATTTTTCCATTTCTTCTACTACTTTTTGAATTATATTATTAAAAATTAAAGAAGATAAAATTTGATCTTTTATATTTTGTTCTTCTATTATTTTTTTCACGCATAATATTATTTTTTCTATATTTTTTCTTGATACTGCTTCTTTAAATTTTTTTTGATTTTGGAGAACTTGAATAATATTATTAAATAAGTCATTCACATTAATTTCTATATTTATGTCATCAAAAATTTTTGAAGCATTTGGTAAGAAATCATTTAATTTTTTAGTATTGTTATATTCAATTGTAATATTGTTTTCTTCATTTTTTAATTCTAATAATAAATAATTTTTAGATATTGTTACAAGTTTTTCAGATATTTGAAATAAAATATCACAAGGAATATCTTTTTGAAAAATTCCTTTAATCAAAATACTATTATTTTGAACAAAATTAATAAATATTTTCTCATTATAAAATATACTTTGATTATTAATTTTATTAACAAAAATCTCTCTAATTAATTTAATTTTATTGGTAATAATATCATAAATATTATTAGTTAAAGCTATTCCAATATTTTTAATATTATTATTTGAATCTGTCTTTTCATAAAGTTTAGTACTTAAACCAGAAAAACAAAGACCAAAATTAGTTTCTATAAATAAAGGACTCCCTGGAATTAACGATATTTTTTCATATATTATCATATTTTCATTTTTACAGACCCTTAATTTTTTTTTTACTTCAATAATAATATTGTCATTATCATTATAAAAACTTTTTGAATAATTTGGAATTTTTTTCAATAAGTTTTCATGACAAATGAAATAATATTGATTTTTATTTTTTTTAGAATCATTATTTTGTTTTTCTACATTTTCTTCATTGGATAAATTTATAGAAGATGAAATTGATGATTCAATTAATTTATTAGATTTTATATTTTTATCTGAATTTTTAGAAAAATGTTTATTATAATTTATATATGTTAATATTAATAACTTTTTTTCCCAAAAACCATTCATTCTCATATTTTTATTTTTTTCATTAAAATTAATATGACTTTGAAAAAAGGAATATAATCCAGTTTCTTCATTTTTAATTTGAAATAGAGGGGAAGAATTTAATTTTAACATATTAACTATTTCTTTTCCTACTTTTCTTTCTAAAATAATTATTGTTAAAAATATAGGTTCTAAATCTATTTCAAAATCTAATAAAATATTTATATGTTTAATTTCTTTTATCGGTTCATCATATAATTGTATTTGTCCTGTTTTAAAAGGAAGAAAATAAATAATTTCATTATCATTATCTAAACCTTGAAAATGGGTTATTATTATATCTTCTCCAATAATAAATCCAATTGATTTTTTTTTAAAATTATTATTATTTTGAGAATATACAAAACCTATAAAACAATATGGAAATTTATCCATTTGTACTAAATTAATTATATTAAATAACTCTAAATTCGAAATTTTGCTTTTTTCTACATTTTTATCCATAAATCAAAATTAAACTTTAATTTTCATATGTAATATATTTATTATTGAAAAAATAAAATAAAACAAATAAATAATAAAATATTAAATATCATAATTAAATTTAAAACAAATCAAAAAAATGAATAATCAAAATAGAATATTAAGACAACGTCAATTAGAGGACACAGGAGATGAAATAATATCATTTCATGAAGATGAAGAAGAACAAAATTATTTAGGTAAAAAAGAATTAGTAGAAATTGAAGGAGATAAATCAATAGATCCAGATTATAGTTATGATGATGATAAATCAAAATTAAGTACAATTAAAAGAAATACAAATACAGAATTAATGAAATTATTAACTGATAGTACAACTGAATTATATCAAAGAAAATCTGGAAATAATAATTTAAGTATTAATGATGATTTCAGTAAAGATTTAAGTAGAGATAATGATATTAATAATATGTTAAATTCTAAAAATTTTAATGCTCCTTTAAGTAAAAATAATAATATTATTATTTCTTCTATGAATGATTTTGGAAATGAAAATAAAAAATTTAATGATATTTTACAACAAATTCCAACTAAAATTGATAATAATTTTTTTTATGGAACTAGTGGTTTTAAATCTAATTATGGTAATAATATTTTAAATAATCAAAATAAGAATTATATGAACACTCAAAATAATGATTTAAACAGCATTAAAAGATATAATGTAAATAATAATAAAAAATATCAAATTAATTCTTTTAATTATTTTATTCAAGCAAAAAATTATAATAATTTTACTCAAAGTAATCCTTCTTTTGGAATTATGCAAAGTGCTGAATTAGAAAAAAATTATAAGGAATTAGAGAAATCATATAATGAAGTTTTAAATCTTATTCAATATTGGCAAAATTTTTATTTAGATATTGCAAAATTAGTTTCTGAAAATATTAATATTAATCAAGATGATCCTTTTTCAGATGAATTTAAATTTGCTGTTATTGAAAATGTAAAATCTATTGTTAAATTAGCAAAACAAAAAGCTTTTTCAATTTTCGAAATTTGTGAAGAAGGGAAATTATTTTTTTTAAATAATAAAAAAGAATATAATTTTAAAAAAAAGGAATTAGATTTTATAAGTATTCATAACTTAAATTTCCAAATTAATAATGAAAAAGAAGATATTTTATTAATGTATTCTAAAGAAAGTAATTTTATGATTATTCAAAAAACTTTAAAATCAAATCATGAAAACAATAATGAAGATAAAAAGAATAAAAATTTCAAAAGGAAAAAATATTATAAAGATGATGATTCATTAGATTCTTTACCTCCTGTTATTTATAGAAAATATATAACAGAAGGAACAAATACAGATAATAATTTTTTAAATGAAATTGTTAAAAAAGAAATAATTGAAAAGCCAATAATTAAAGAAATTATTAAAGAAAAAATTATTGAAATTCCAATGAAATTTTTTACAAAAGAAAAATTAAAAATAAATAAAATAAACTCATTTTTAATAAAAAAAGAAGTAAAAAGAATAATAATAGCCAAACAATATAATTCAACACCTAAAAATTCAAATAGACAAAAATCTCCATCAAAAATGAAATTAATATTAAAAGTAACATCAGAAATTAAAATAAATATATTCCAAAAACCAAAAAAAGAAAAATTAAAAATATATAAAGTGCAATATTCAGAAACAGATATGAAATATATTGATATAGAAAAATTAGAACTTTTAAATCGAGAATTATCATTACAAATTTCAGAATCTGAAAAAGAAAAAAATTTACTAAGAAAAAATTTAGAAGAAAAAAATAAATTTCTTCAAGAAAAAGAAAATGAAAATAAAACATTGAATACAGAATCAAATATAATAAACACAAATAATTCTAATTTACTTTTAAATAATAGTTATTTATTTTTACCAGAAATGATTCCTCCAGAACAAACATATAAAATATTTATTCATTGTGTTAAACATTTTAAATATGAAGAAGAAAATTATAAGAAATATATGGAAGAAGAAGATTTAAAAAATTTAAAATCATTTGTGAATAAAATGGAAAAATATTTTATTGGAACTTCTTATCCTGTTCAAAGAAAACCTGAATCAATATATTATTATAAACCAATTGAATCTGCTGCACAAAAAAAATACAAAGAAAGTATTTTAACTGGAATTAAACCTTTAACTATAACAAAAAGTAGAACAAATTCTAATAAGAAAAATATTGATTATAGAAGTTATAGTACAGTTAATAATAATTCAACTTTTAATAAATATAAAGCTGTAATTAAAGCTTTAAAAAACAGTTAAAATCTTTTTTTAATCTTTTCTATTTTTAAAGAATAGAATAATAAAAGAAAAAAATAAATAAATAACATTAATTAAAATAAAATTTTAATAAAATCCTTAATAAATTTTTATTTAACTGAATACATTAAAAAATATTCCAATTTAAATAAAAAAAAATAATTAGTATAAACCAAATAAATAATGTTAAAAATTTTCATTTAATTATTTTTTGCACAACATCCTTTTTTTTTAATTTCTTGCTTTTTAATTATAAGATTATTATTATCAGAATTAGAATTACCATATAATTCATAATATTTTTGAGTTAATTCTCTCATAAGTTCATCAATAGGTTCTAAAGCAGTAGCAGTAGTTTCTTTAAAAAGAGCATTAATTTCATCAGCATATTTTTGACCTTCTTCTTTAGTTACTTGTTCATTTTCATATAAATCACTTTTATTACCAGCAAGTCCAATTATAGTTTTATTTTTATCTACATTCTCTTGAATACATTTATACCAAAATTTTTTAATTTCTTCAAATGATTCTCTTTTTGTTATATCATATACCATTATTACTATATTTGTTCCTTTTAAAAATATTGAATTTACTGAACGAAATCTTTCTTGACCTGCTGTATCCCATATATTTAATTTTATTGTTTTACCATCATTTAATGTTATTTCTTTTACTATTTGATCTGCCCCGATTGTTGATAAATATGTATCTGTAAATGTATGTTTTATATATTGATTTATTAAAGAAGTTTTTCCTACTGATGATTGACCTATAAATGATATTTTTATCTCCATCTCAGGCCTTTTCATTTTTTTTATTAATTTTTTTTTTGATTATTATTTTTTTATTGAATTATATTTTTTTTCTTTTATTAAATTAATTTTTTTTTTCATAATTTCAAAAAAAATTAAATTAATTTATCTTCAAATTTAAAACAATTCAAACTTGATAATAAAAAATAAAAAAATTAATAAGTTAGAATATTGTTTAATTAATCCTCAATTTATTAAGTTTAATAATTTTTTTTATATTATTCTTTAATTTTTCTTCTTTTCTGGTTGTAATATCTTTTTTTCGTTTTTTCTATTCTTTTTAATGTTTAATATCGATCTATTACTAGTATTTAAGTTATTTAATATAAAAGTTTAAAATTAATTAACTAATTTAAAATAATTTTGATTATCCACAACATGCATTATCACTTTTTTTATCTATTTTATAACTACTTAAAGAGGTATTACCATTGAATGCATTATTCATACTCAAAATAGAGGAATATTTATTAAGATATTCTTTAGCTAAAGAAGTAAATACAATTTCAGTTGTAGTATAATTTTTAGCAGAAGTAGAAAAAAAATAACCTTCTTGCTCATTAGCAAATTGTCTTCCTTTTTCTTCACTAACTTTTTCATCTTCATATAAATCACTTTTATTAGCTACAATACCTAAAATAATATTTTGAGTATTTTGTTTAACCATATTAATCCAATAATCTTGTAATTCTTGAAAACTTTTTTCATTAGTAATATCATATACTAAAACAACTATATTAGAATTTTTTAAAAACATTGGAGATAAACTTCTAAATCTTTCTTGTCCTGCAGTATCCCATAAATTTAATTTAATATTTTGATCATTTATTAATTCAGTTCTTGAAAATTTATCACAACCAATTGTTACTATTGGTGTTTGTACAAATATTCTATTTACAAATTGATTTATTAATGATGATTTTCCTACTGATGAATTTCCTACTAATGTTATTTTTAATGATATTAAGTCTTTTTCATCATCTTTTGAAGAATCATTCATTTCTTTTTTTTTTTTAACTTTTTTATTATTTATTTAGTTTTATTAAATATATCTATAATTTTTATCATGATAAAAATTAATTTTTTTAAATTTAATTTTTTAAAATGGTCTTTTTTGCTGTTTTACATTTGATTATCAGTAGTATATTAATTATTATTTCTACTCTTACAGTAAGATATTATTTTATCTTATAATTTCAGTACACTGAAATTGATTTATTCTATCATAAAATAGAAAATGTTGAAAAAATCAGTAACAAAGTTCAAAAATATTTTATTATTGAATTTATTTTCTCTATTATACTTTCTTTTCTTTCTCTTTTTGCAGATTCTCTCTTAATTGTAATTATTTCTTTTCCAATAACAATTTATAATATTTACAGTTATTTTAAAAATAATTATATTTTAAAATATGAAATAGATTCTCCAAAAAATAATGAGAAAACTTATTCCAAAGAAAGTTTAAAATATAAAATTAAATTTGTGTTTTATATTATAATTTCTGGACTAGCTCTGGTAATGATAATTATTAGGTTTATTATTTTCTTGGTTGATTTCATATTTTCTAGTCCAGAAAGAACTGAAAAGTTAATTCAATATTTAACAATTATAAAAAATAAATTAACTTCTATATTTATTTCTGAATAAAAAAATTTTTGAGATTTATGAAATTTAATAACATATACTTTCATTTAAATCTTTAAGTAATATTAAAAATAAAATAAAAATAAAAAAATTTATTTTATTCAAATCTCAAATTTCTTAATGTATTCAATAAATATTAATGAGAAAACAAAAATAGAAAAAGTATGAAATAAATAATAATTCAAATAAATCACATATTTATTGAATATTTAAGTAAACAATTATTATTTAATTAAATCATAAAAATAAAAAATAGAAATTTATTTCAAAAAAAGTAATAAATATCATGAATTAGAAGGGTTAGGATCCAAAATATTTTATATTTTGTTTGTAGATATTATAATTTTGATATGTGTGAAATATTTATTGAAAAAGTTAAAAATAAATTATTATTTGAATATTCTTTAATACAGCCATATTTTTTATATCTCATTTTTTTTGATAAAATGAAAAAAGTTCTGTAAATTTTATATTTTTCAAAATTTTTCAGATTTGAGATTATATTTAGAATTAATTTTTTAAATTTAGGATAATTTTATAAGTAGAATTGTTAATTTTCAAATTTTAAATATTAGAAATTATTTTGCAAATGAATATTTCAGAATTTAACAACAATTCATATGAAAATCTAAATTCAATTTCCTAAAAACTACAAAATTATAAATTAAAATACAAAATATTAATTCCGAATTTCAAAAAATTTAAAAGGTTAAATTGGAATTATAATCCCAAAATTAACAAAAATAGAAATTTACTAATATTATCTCTTCTTCATTAGATTTTACATTATTTGGAAATTGATGTAAAAATTATCTAATTTATTTCAAATGATTTACATTTCATTTGAATGTTTTATAAAGAATGATTGATTTTTTATAATTACTCTTTCTAAAGATTTAAAGTTATAGATTTATTTTCTAATTTATTTAGTTTATCTTTATTCATTAAAATAAAAAAAAATAATAATATAAATATTGTTTTTTGATTATTCATATAGTTATTATTTTCTTTATTTTATATATATATTGTCTTGAATTTAGGAATTATAATTTTATAAATTCTTAAAATTATTTTTGAAAATGAACATTAATTTTACTCTCTTTTTGGAAATATTATTTTTTGAGAAATATTGTACAAATGAAATTCTATGTTTTCCAAAATTTTTTTCTTAAACCTTCTTGTCAATTATTATTTACTTGGTAAAAAAAAGAAATCAATAAAATTTTGGAAAATATTCGTGAAAAAAATTTTTTTTACCTTAAAGACTAAAAAATATCTAATAATAATAATTAATTCTATTAATTAAACATATAAATGATTGATTCAGGAATTTAATTTATTTACAAAAAAGTAAAAATTAATTTTATTTGAGTATTAAAAAATTAAAGTTAAGAAGAATATCATTTCAAAAACTCAAATTATTTATATTCAATTAATTCATAAATTTCTAGATTTTAAATTTCTTTTCCTAGTTAAATAATAGTAACAAATAAAAAATCCAAAAATCTACTAACAACATTTTTTCTTTTTTTCTTGATCTGTTCTTTTATTATCATCCAGACTAAATTTATCATTTTCTTGTGATGTACAATAATCTTTATTAATTTCAATAAACTTTTCTGCTAGTTCTGTAAATAATTCTTCAATACAATCTTCATCTTTAGCAGAAGTTTCTTTAAAAATAGCATTTATACTATCAGCATAGCATCTTTTAAATCAACTTCTTGTTTTTGATATAAATCACTTTTATTTCCTACAACTCCAATAACAAATTTATTTATATTATTAAGTTCAGAAATAATATCTTTATACCAAAAATTAACAATTTCATTAAAAGTTTTTTTATCAGTAATATCATAAACTAATAATATTATTTTTGCATCTTTAATAAATATTTTATTTAATGTTCTAAATCTTTCTTTCCATTTATCCTATATTTCTAATTTTATTTTTTTTCCAGAATTTAAAATTACTTCTTTTAATTTTTTTTCTCCTCTTCCGATTGTTTGAATTGTTCTTTCTTAAAAATTTTTTTCTATAAATTGATGAATTATACTTGTTTTTCCTACATGAGATTCTCCTTTAATCATTAATTTTACAGGTTTTTTTTTTTTGTTCTGACATTTTTTTAAATATATAAAAATTTCTAATTATTGAAAATAAAATTTTTTAAACTCAAAAAAAAAAAAAAAAAAACTAAGATTTACAACAGTTTCTTTTTAATTTACTATTATTATTTAATTGAAGTTGTCCATCATTATTATATTTTTTTTCTACAAATTTACGGCTTAATTCTTCAAATAATTCATTAATAGCTTCATGCTGAGTAGCAGTAGTTTCTTTAAAAATAGCCCCAATTTTTTCAGCATATTTATTTCCTTCATTAGAATGAACTCTTTCATCTTCCATTAAATCAGTTTTATTTGCAGCAAGACCAATAACAATATCATTTCCAATATTTTGTTTTACATTATTATACCAATAATCTAATTCTTCAAAACTTTTTCTCTCTGTTATATCATATACTAATATTACGATATCTGAGGATTTCATAAATATTTTATTTATGCTTCTAAATTTTTCCTGCCCACATGTATCCCATATTGTTAATTTTAATGATGTATTATTTATTGTTATTTCTTTAAATACTTCTTGACCTGCTATTGTTGGTATTTCTTCAGGATCAAATGAATTATCTAAATATTGCTTTATTAAACAGGTTTTTCCAACTCCTGCTTCTCCCACTAAGATTACTTTACATTTTGTTGACATTTTTTTATATTTTTTTTTAATGTTTTTTTAATTTTTTTAATTAATATTTTTTTCCATTCTTTTTTATATTATTATTTGAAAAATTAATTTTTTTTTCTTTTGATTTCTTCTTTTTGATTTAGATTTCTAAGTTTATTTTTATTTGTTTAATAAAAAATTTTTTCTGTAATAGAAAATAATATTTCAACATACAAAATATAATAATTAACAAAAAAATAAAAAATCTTTTATATATATATATTATTTTTAATAACAAAAGTTATTTTTAGAAAAATGTCAAAATCAAACGAAAACAATGTTAAGATATTAAATAGATACACATTTAATTACCCATTTGACACTATGTCTCCTATTTTAAGAAATATACAAACAGTAGGAAATTTAATGAATTTTATTCAAAAAAAAATAATATCAGATCCAATAATTTTAAAAGGAGAAACTTCTTTTAATGAAAACACTTATTTTTTTATAAGATATAAACAATTTATAGATATTTATATGAAAATAGAAGAAGTAATCGAAACTGATTATTTCTTAAAAATTAAATATTATATATATAAAACATCACCAAAAATAATTCAATTTCATATTGTATTTAATTTACATTATATAAATGAAAATCAATGTCTTCTAATTATTGAAAAGATATTACCAAAAATAAATGTCAACAAAACTTTTATTGAATTATTACAATTAGAAACTTTTTCAAATTGTAATTATTTATCAGAAGCTATAAGTTTAGATAAAAGATTTACTTTTTTTAATTCTGGAACTGTTTTTGACGTAAATTATGATTTTTTAAAAAAATTATGTTCTCATCACAAACTTTTTAGATTATTATTTCCTGATATTAAAACAATTGAAAAAATTAATAATGATGATGAAGATTTTAGTTCTGAAGGAGGTATTATTAATGAAGACCAAAATTTTAAAATTAAAATAAAACATAGAGAAAAATATAATTTACCTCCCGAAATTATTCTAAAAATTTCAAAATGTCAATTATTAAAAACTCAAAGTTTAATTAATTTTTCTTTTTCAAATTATGAAAATTATTTTGATAACAAAAATAAAACTAATGACGAAACAATTATTTTCTTTTTAAAGAGAATTACAAAAAAAACAACTTTTTTTTTAATTAAATCAACACGTAATAAACCAATACAAAAGGAAGTTTATACCAAATATTCTTACTTTTGTGAAAAAATATTAAATAATATTAAGAATATTTGTTTGGTTTATCATAATACTAATCATTTAGAACAATCATTATAAAAATAAAAATGTAAATAATAATATTATTTTATATTATCTTGTATTTAATAATAATAAGTAATAGCATAATTAGTTATTGAGAATATATCCTCAATAACTAATGATTAATTATGTTTTAAAATGGAAAAAATATATATTATTATTATTTGTAAATTGAGTTCAATAGTGTTGTTGGATAAAAATAATGAAAATATATAAAAATTAAAAATAGATTAATAATTAGATATTAAATAATAAATTTGATATTTTAAATTAAAACAATTTATTTTTTTTTATTTAAAATATTATTTAAAAAAAGAAAAGAAATAAATTAATAATAAAAATCAGGTATAAATAAATAAGTAGATTTATAAATATTTTTCTAAGATAAATTAGTAGAGAAATGATTTAATAACATGTTTATTTTTATTATAATAAAAGAATAATAAGATGTTATAGTTCTTAAAAAAAAGAGATTGTTATATGTTTATTATTTTTTGGTGATTTGTCATCAGAGAAATTGAACATTTTTTTCAACGAAAAGAAATTTCCAGAATTACTCCCTTATTATATATTTCAGTGGATAATAAATAGATAATATTCAATATGCATGATAAAGGTATTTTTAAGATAAAGATTAAAATTATATTCTGAAAGCAGAAGAATTTCCTTTTTCAATTTTTCTTTTCAATTAATCCTTGATAAAATTCACAAATTAATTTATATTGTTTTAAAATATTTACAATTTTTGATTCTTCTAATGAAAGAGTCCTTTTTATTAATTTTAAGGCATAATTATATTCTTTATAAAATATAAATTTTTTTACAATTTCGCTAAATAAACAATATAAAGATTCTTTTTCTTTGATTTGAAAAAGATATATAATTTTTTGTAAAATAGTATAAATTTTCCTATAAAAAACAAAAAATTCTCTTCTATCATTTATATATCTTATTTTCCAAGTAAAGATTTTTAAAACTTGCCTTTGAATATATGGAATTTCTAAAATACTAAACTTTTCATATCGATAACAAAAAATTTGAAAAAATTCATTGATAATTTCATTTGTAAATTTATTTCTTTTTTTAAATAATAAATCATCTTTTATTATCAAATTAGTTAAGGCACTGAAATAAACAATGAAAGAATCAAATGGAAAAAGTTGAATATCTATTAATTTAAATAATCTATCCATG
Source organism: Isotricha sp. YL-2021b (assembly GCA_023805745.1). Lineage (NCBI taxonomy): Eukaryota > Ciliophora > Litostomatea > Vestibuliferida > Isotrichidae > Isotricha > Isotricha sp. YL-2021b. Next base: position 43,623 of record JAJJKW010001502.1, on the reverse strand, counting down.
AAATTAAAGTCATCTTTTTTATAATAAATTTCTCTTGATAAATAATCAATTGAAAAATAAAATTGATTTGGAATCATTGAATTTTGTTTTTGATTTTCATCAAATTCAAGGAAAATATTTTTATAATGTTGAAATTTCAATGTATCATAATTGATATCATTTTTCTCAAGATAATATCTTCTCATATTATTAAATCTTTTTTTAATTATAATTCTTTTGGATTTCCTTTAATTTCATTAAAATCAATTAACTCTAAATTATCTTTTGAATAATTTAATTTTTGAATATATTGAATAATAAAAGAAATTCCAACATAATTTAATAAATCATTTTGTGAATCTTTTGATTGTTTAAAATTATTATTTTTAGTTATAAAAAATATTTAAATAATTATATCTTCCAAAGGTTATACAATTTAATAAATATTGTTTTATGTTATATAAAGAAAATTTGAAAATTTCATCGGAATAATTAATAGGTTGAAAATGAAAACTTTTATTAATTGAACTATCATAAGTAATACTTTCATTTATTAATAAATGAATAATTCTGAATTGTGGTAAATAATAATATATTTTATTAAAATTGAGTGACTTTAAATCATTTTTTGTTATATCATCTTTATTTAATTTTTCCAATGTTTATATCATTTGAGAATCAAAACCAACATTTCCCTTTTTGAAAAAATGAAAAAATATAATTTCCAAACTTTTAACGAAATTGGAAAGAGAATGTTTACTATTATAAAGAATGCCATCTTTTAAAAAATTTTCAGCCCCATAATTTAAGTTGTTATCATTTAAAAATAATTTCCCATTTATAAAAGTTAAAAAATTAGGTTGAATTTCAAGATTTTTTTTTTCAAAAACAATTAATGATTTATCAATTTCTTCTTTAATCATTTAATTAAATTAAATATATTTTAATTTTTTAAAATAAAGTTTTTTTTAAAATAAATAATATATAATCTTGAAAATTTGCCAATTTTTTTTTCAAATAAATTAAAATTAATTTTAATTTAATCTAAACTCATAATAATTTTAATTTTTTCAATTTTCTCAGTATTCAATCCATTATAATCAGAATCAAAATTAACATACATTAAAACTTGAGGAAATAATTTATTAAATTGAATAGTTTCATTTTCTTTAATATATTTTTTTGGAGGAGGAGTAGTACTAATAGTAAATTTATCATTAGGATTATTTAAATATTCTTTAATAAATTTATATAAATCTCCAATTTTCTCATTTAAACCAAATGATGCTTCTAAAATATTAGAATCAGGAAATTTAAATCTAATATCACTTTTTACATAAATTGGAGTATTTATTAAATTTTCATAATGCATTCTTGATTTTAAAGTAAATCTATTATTTTGATTTTCTTTAATTAAATCCATTGCATTCTTATAAATTAATTTATCATCTTCAGAATTAGAAATCATATCAAAATTATCAATTTCATTCATTTTAGCAATAATATTATTTAAACTATATTGAGAAGTAATTTCATAAGCTTTTGGATTTCTATCAACTTTAGAATTATTAATAATATTATTTCTTCTTTTTAATTCATCATAATATAAATCTTCAAAATTAGCTTGTTTTGAAGTAACATCTTTTATTTTTTGTTCATTTCCAATTGAAGCAATTGAAGCTTGGTAAGGATTAAAATTACTTTCTGCTAATTTATTTACTTTTATAAAACCATTTAATTCTGGTATTATTTGAAGTAAAAAATCTGTATTTCCTATTAAATACATATATCCATCTATATCTTTAAAATGAAGATAAGTTAAAAATGTTTTGATTGAAGGATAATTATATTTAGTTAATATTTTTTGAATATTTATTCTACGATATTTTTCATCTGAAGGATTTTGTGTTATATTATTTATTATTTGATAAATAAATTTAAATACATCTTTAGATATATCTATATTGTCTATATCAGTGAAAATTGTTGCTAAATGCATTTGAATTGTTTCTGAATTAAATTCATTATTTTCTAAAGATGATGAAATATTTGTTTTTATTGGTTTTTGAACTTGAATATGTTGTTGTTGTTGATTTATTGGTTGTTGAAATTGTTGTTGTTGATTTTTTGGTTGTTGAAATTGTTGTTGTTGATTTATTGGTTGTTGAAATTGTTGTTGTTGATTTATTGGTTGTTGAGTATTTTGAGTTTGAGAACTTTGATTTAATGCATTTTGGTATAATTCATTTAAAATATAATATAAATTTAATGGTAGATCAAATTTTGTCCATGTTTCTTCTGATAAATTTTTAATATCTTTTAATTTGAAATAAAATTCCTTATTTAACTTTTTAATAATTGGATCTATTATATCATCATCCATATCATATTCTTTTTGAATATCTTTTAATATTTTTTTAAGTGGAGCATCCATTATATTTTAATTATATTTTAAATAAAATTAAAAGTATTATTAAATTATTAATATTATACTTCGAAAAATAAAATTTAAAATATTATTTAATTATAATTAATTTTTGCAATGGGAATATGTGGTTCTTCTTCTCCAGACATACCAATTGTTCCAAATAAATTTACATTAGATGTGGATAATAATGAAAAAAAACAAAATAATTCTCATAATCCAATTCCAAGTGATATTTCAATAAAAGGAAAATCTACAGATGGATTAGTAAAAAAACCAGAACATTTAGAAGAAACAAAACCTCATAGAAAAGCAGAAAAAATAGTCTTTACTATTCAAAATGCTCATGAAGAAAAAAAAGAAGAAAATAATAAAGATAATAATAATAATAATAATGTTTTTAATAATGAATCTAATAATAATAACTCGAGTATTATTTTAAATAATGAGAATAAAACTAAAAAAAAAAATAATTTAAAAGTAAAATATGAAGAAGGAAGAAAAAGAAGTGCAAGTAATTGTCAAATAAAAGATTTTAGTAAAATTACAAATAATAATAGTAATACAAATATAAATCAAGATAAATTAATAGAAATAAAAAAAGTAATGTTTGATACAAAAGAAGAAAAAAAAGAAAAAAATGAAAAAGAAGGAAAAGATGAAAAAGATAATCAATTTCAAAGAAGAAAAAAAAAGACAAAAACATTAGTAGAAAAAAGTAGATTAGAAAGTAAATTTCAAGAAGAAATGAAATTATGTGTTTTAAGTCAAACTTTAATAGAAGAACAAAAAGGAGATCCAACAAAGAAATATAAAATAATAAAAAGATTAGGAGATGGAAGTTATGGAACAGTTTTTTCAGTAAAAAATAATCAAACTGGAATGTCAGCTGCAATGAAAAGAATAGAAAAAGTAAAAGAAAATGAAATTGATGATTTAGAAATAAAAAATGAAATAGATATATTGAAAAAATTAGATCATCCAAATATTGTTAAAATATATGAATTTTATGATACTTTAACTGATTTTTATATTGTTACTGAATATTGTCAAAAAGGTGAATTATATGGTTATATTAAAAATTATTATTCAGAAAATCAATTAGCTGTTTTATTTTATCAAGTTTTTTCTGGTTTAAGTTATTTACATGAAAATCATATATTACATAGAGATTTAAAATTAGAAAATATTATGATTTCAGAAATAGAAAAAGATTTAAAAACAAAAGAAGATTATTTTTGGATTAAAATAATAGATTTTGGAACAGCTAAAATATTTAAAAAAAATAAAATAGAAAAAGCAGTTGTTGGAAGTTCATATTATATTGCTCCTGAAGTTTTAAAACAAAAATATAATGAAAAATGTGATACTTGGTCAGTTGGAGTTATATTATATATGTTAATTGTTGGAAGAGCTCCTTTTGATGGAAAAAGTGATGAAGAAATTATTGAAAGTATTAAAATAGGACAATATAATTGTAAACATCCTAAATTACTTTCAAGAAGTAAAGAAGTTCAAAATTTAGTTTCTTGTTTATTAGAAAGAAAAATTAGTAAAAGATTATCTGCTTTTGAAGCTTTAAATCACCCTTTTTTTACTAAATTTAATGGAAGAGCTCTTTTTTGTAATTTTAATGAAGATGAAATTCAATCTTATTTAAATAATTTACTTAATTATAAATTCCAAAGTAAATTCCAACAATTAGTTCTTGCTTTTGTTGTTCATAATATTCCTCATTCAAATGAAACTAAAATAATATTAAAATTATTTAGATATTTCAATAAAAAAGGAAATTGTAAATTAACTAAAGAAGAATTAGTAACAGGATTATATAAATTTAGAGAAAAAAATGTTGTTGATAATGCAATTGATGATATATTTTTAATGTTAGATGGTGATAATAATGGTTATATTGAATATGAAGAATTTTTAAGAGCTTGTATTGATAAAACTACTGTTTTAAATAATGATAATTTAAAATATGCTTTTAAATTTCTTGATAAAGATAATTCTGGAACTTTATCTGTTGAAAAAATTATGAAAGCTTTTGTTAAAAAAGGTAATGATACCTTAAAAGATATTTTTAGACAAAGTATTGAAGAAGTTGATAGAGATAATGATGGAATTATTAATTTTAATGATTTTAGAGAACTTATGAGAAGAGTTCAATAAATGTTTTTATTATTAATATTTTATGCCAGCATAGAATTTTTTCTAAAATCTATAATTCATTTTTTAATTTATTAAATTTATTAAATAGATAAATAAATATAAAATAAAAAAATAAAAATTTTTTTTATATAAACAAAAAAATATAAACAATAAAAAAAAACCTCCTCAAAAATTTATTGAAAATATTTTTCCATTTCGGCATTCATAGCCTCTTTAATTTTTTTTCTATTTTCCGGATTTGAAACAAGTCTATCACTATCTTCAAAAATATTAAAAAATTTATTGAGCATTTCATCAACTTCCATAATACTAGCATAATTCCCGAATCTTCCGCAATAATTAGGAGCACTCCATACAGTAATAATTTTCCCATCAAATAATATATTATATCCTTCTAAGCAAACTTGATGAGCTCTAACAATAGTTTCTAATTTATTAACATATAAAAATTTATCAACAACATTTTCTCCAAATAAATAACCTGCTCCTCTAACTGAAACTCCAAATCCTAAAATACTTGGATCAGGATCACTCCATAATAAATCTGCTAATGCTCCTTCATTTGGTAAATCACGAAATCTATCTAATTTTTTTATATCTTCTATATTTTGAATTAAAGGACTTAATCCTCCATGAATACAAAATAATTTATTTTCTATCACAGCTGCTATTGGTAAATAATTAAACATTTCTGAAAAATATAACCATACGTTATTTCCATTTTGATTATATTTTACTAAACATTCTACTTGAAATCCATATTCTTGATTTGGTCTTTTTGATTCATGGTTTCCTCTTAATAAATGAATTTTTTCAGGATATTTTATTTTCATTAATATTAATAATATCATCACTTCTATTGAACGAGGTCCTCTATCTACGTAATCTCCTAAAAATAAATAATTTGTATTTGGAACTTCTCCTCCTGTTTGAAATAATTCTTTTAAATCCATAAATTGACCATGGATATCTCCTACTATTGTTATTGATGATGATAAATATAATACATTTGGCTCTGATGATAGGATTTCTATTGCTTTTTGCATTATGTATTTTATTTCTTGCTGTGTTAGTAATGTTCCTTGTAAGGCTAACGAGTATAGTTCATCTATTGTTTTCATTTTTTTTTTTTTAAATTCTTTTTTAATTTTTTTTAAATTAAAAATTTTATTTAAATTAACAATTTTTGATTATTTATTAAATTTTTATTGTTAAATTAATTCTTCATTAATCTTTTTATCAGATTTAACTTTCTTTAATAATAATAATTTTTTTGGCAATCACATATTTATAAATAGATATCACAATTATACTATATACAATTTCTATTTAAAAACATAATGAAAAAAAAAATGAAAAAAATTATTTGTTTTTATTTTTAAGCCATTACGTCAAACTAAAAAATTAAAAATAAAATAGGAAATAATTAATTAAACCAATAAAAATAAATAAAAATATATTTTCAATATAAAATGTTATCAATGTTTTCTAGGAAAAAGCAAGAACCAAAATTAATAAATTTAGTAGTTCCAAAAGAAAATAAAAGAAAAATTCCGAAATTAATAATTCCAAAAATAAAAAAGAAAAAAAAAATAAAACTAATTCCTCCAACATCATCAAGAACAAAAAATGAAAAGAAAGAAGAAGAAGAAAAACAAAGTTCAGAAATAAATCAATCAACAAATACAATGAATAATAAAAATGAAAAAGAAGAAAAGTTAAAAGGAAATTTAGAAGAATTATTAGGAATAAAAGTAAGTCATTCTCCAATAAATTTATATGATAATAATCCTGAAAAATTAAGATTAAAAAAAGAAGATTTAACTCCAGAAAAATTATATCAAAAATTTTATAAAAAATATATAAAAAATTTTAAATTTCCTGAAAATAAAAATGATAATTACAGACCATCATATGCAAATAATAAAAATGGAGGAATGGATTTTTCAGATGAAAAAACAATAAGTATATTAAGAGGAATGGGATGGGATATAATAAAAGAAATAGGTAGAAAAATATTAAGTGGAAATTTTAATTTAACTCAAATAACATTACCAATAAAAGTAATGATTCCAATATCAATATTACAAAATGTATGTTATGGTCATTTTAATTTTCCATTATATTTAAATTTAGCAAGTTTAACAGATAATATAATTGAAAAAATGAAATTAGTTATAACTGCAACTTTATCATGTTGGTTTAGAAGTACTATAATATTAAAACCTTTAAATCCTATTTTAGGAGAAACTTATGAAATGATTTGGGAAGATGGAAGTCATGAATATGTTGAACAAACTAGTCATCATCCTCCTTGTTCTAATTTTATTATTTATGGACCTAATAATAATTATATTTATGCTGGTTATTTAAATTTTACTACTAATGCTTATTTAAATTCATTAAAATTAACTAATAATGGAAAAAGATTTATTAAATTTAATGATGGAACTCAAATTAATTTTAATTATTCTATTGATAATTATAGTAATACTTTCTTTGGTATTTTTAGACATGAAAGTATTGGTCAAATGGAATTTATTGATGTTAAAAATGGAATTGAAAGTAAATTTACTTTAGGAAATGATCCAAATAATAAATTAACTGATTGTTTTATTGGAGAAATTAAAGATAAAGATGGTAATATATTATCTAAATTTAGTGGTTCTTATTTAAGTCATATTGAATTTGATGGAATTAGATATTGGGATATAAGAGATAATATTGATATTGAAGCTTTTCCAGTTAAAGATCAAATTCCTTCTAGTTCTATTTATAGAAAAGATTTAATATATTTACTTGAAAGAAAACTTGATGAAGCTCAAGAAGAAAAAATAAAATTAGAAGAATTACAAAGACATGATAGAAAATTAAGAGAAAAATTTAAGGAAGAAAAAAATTATTAAATTTTTTTCTTGTATTTTGTTTTCTTTTTTCTAGTTTTGTATTTGTGTTTGAGTTTAGATTTTAAAAATTGAATTTATTAAATAGAATTATATATATTTTCTTTTAATTATTTTACTTTTATATCTTTTTATAATTTTTATTTATATTTCAATTTTTATAAAAAAAAAATATATTAAATGAAAATAAGATTGTTTCAAATCTGATTTTAATAGTTTCTTTTAATATTTTAAAAAAGATATTTCTATTGTATTATTAGAATAAACCCAAATTTCATTTTTTATGGTTATTTAAAATTCAATAATTAAAAAAGTATCATATTTCCTTTGGTTTTTTAATTTACCTTTTTCTCTTTTTCTCTTTTTAGATGATTCTTTTTATTTTTCTAATTTCTCCATTAAATTGTTATTGTTTTTAAAACTATTATTTTTTCTTAAATATAGTAAATTAATTATCATTTAAATATTCTTTATCAAATAATATGTTAAAATATTTTTTCTTGTATATGATTTTTAAAGTTGATGAACAATTTTTTTGTTATTAAATTATTATTATTATTTAAATTATTTTCTAAATAATTTTATATCATTTTTTTTAAATTTTCTTCATGAGAACATCTTAAAGACTATAAAGTTATAATAATTTATTGTTTATAAAGAAAAATGACATTATTTACTATTTTAATTTTTGTATTTAATATATTCAAATAATTAATTCTATTAATTTAATTATTTATAAACTTTATATGTTCAAAAGACATTTCAATTTTGAATATATTTCTATTTACTTTTAAGAACTTTCATCATATAATAAAGTTAATCTTGTGTTTTCTCTAGAAGTTAAAGAATTTTTATCTTTTTCACTATCATCATTATTATTTTCTTTATTATTATTAATTTTTAAAATATTATTTAAATTTAATTTTTGGTTTAAAAAAATACTTTTCCTTTTTGTTCTATTATTATTTTGAACATTAGGTAATAATCTATCATTTAAAACATTAGTTAAAATTTGTGAAGAAAAAGTATTTTTTTTCTTTTTTTGTTTTCTTCCAATGCTATTATTTAATTTCATATGACGAGAAGGACCTCTATGACTCATACTTATTAATTGAATTTTAAAGTCTGAATTATTATTATTATCAAAAATAAATGATTTTATTTTAGTATTTTTATGATTTGCCACACTAAATTTTTTATTTTTTAATATTCTATTATTTTTTGTTGTTTTAGTAGTATGAATCATATGTGTTTTATTTATTAAATTTCTTGCAATTCTTTTTAATTCTATAAAAGCTTCTTTTATTTTTCTTTTTTTATTTAAAATTAATGTATTTTCTGATTGAATATTTTTTTGAGGAAAAATTTTTAATTTTTTCTCTGATATTAATCTTTTTCCTTTAAAAAAATCTACTATATCATCATTTAAATATTCTAAATGCTCATAAATATCAAGGGTATTTATTATATTATTATTAAAAGTTTGGGAATTTTTAATATTTATATCTTCATTATATGTATTTCCAATTGTAATTTTATGTATTATGCATACTTCAAAACTTATACAATTTAATTTATATAATTCTTCACCTTTTTTTCCATTTATTCTCATAAAATCTTTATTCTTTAAAGTATTTATAATTTCATTGTTAATTTTATTTAAGAGGAGACTTCTTGTAAAATTGGCTTTTTTCTTTTTCATATTTAATTCATAAAATTTTCTTTAAATAATATTTATTATGAATTTATTTAAATAAATAAAAAATGAAAAAATTACATTTTTTTTCTATTAAGAAACTAAAACTCAATAAAAAAAGAAAAAATAATATTTTTCAAAAAATTAAATAAAAATTTCTTTTTCTTTATAACACTACTACATATTATTATATATATTAAATAGCAAATAATATACTATAAACCCTGACAGATAAAATTAATACTTGTTTATTAATTAAATAAAATTCTTTTAAACACCATTTAATATTTCTTTATTCATTTGAAAATTTTTTAATTGCAAAAAAAAACCAAGATTAATATCAACACAATTTCTTTTTTGCTTTACAAAATTAATTGCAGAATCAGAATCCATTCCAAATTTCCATATTAAATAAGCAGAAACTAAAGTAGGAGCTCTTGAAATTCCTTCAAAACAATGAATTAAAATTTTATTATTTTTGTCGATAGAAATATCGTTAATAAAATTAATAAATTGTATAATTGAATCCATAATATTTATATTTCCATCATCTCTTAGTTCTATATTATAATATTTAAACTCTTTAAAATATAAAGGATAAAAATTTTTACTTCCACCTGCACAATTTATTATATGGGTGAAATTATTTGACATTAAAAATGAATAATCATGTGTTGGTTTATAACTACTAAGAAAAATATTTTCAATTATATGTGAACAGTCTATTGGTGGAATATTATTTTCTAAATTATTTTGTTTTATTTCAACTTTTTCTTTTGGAATTGATACTTTTAATGATAATTTAGTTTTTAGATTTTTCATTTTTTTTTGATTTTCTTTTTTAACCTTTTTATATATTATTTAAATTAATGTATTTTATACTATTTTTAACTAATTTTTTGGATTTTTTAAAAATATTTAGGAATCTTTAGTATGAATTTATTTTATTTATTTATAAAAATCTTTATACTATTATTAGTATAGAAATCTAATTTTTTAATTATTTATTTTATTAAAAACTTTATATAACGTAACTTTTCATTTTTACTAATGAATTATAAAAAAAAGATATTTCTTTATCTTTTAAAAATTTTTTAAAGTTTATTTCAAACATTTAAATGAATTTTCAAGTTTTTATTAAAGAATTTTAACCATTTATACAAATGAATTATATATTTATATTTAATTTTAAAATAAATAATATTATATCCTTTATAAAAAATTATAAAATATAAAAAAGCTAATATATTAGTTCTTTTTCTATTTTTCAAAAGTAATATTATTTTTTATCCATTGATTTTTCAAATTTATTATATTTGTCATTTTTCTTTGTGAATTGTGAGAAAAAAATTTTCTTTATTCTTAAAATGATAATTATTAAAAATTAGAATTTTCATTAGAAAATTTAAATTGACATTTGTTTTTATAAAATTTTTTATTATTTAATTAATTTAACTTGAATATTATTATATACACTGTTTTTGATACTATTTAAATTGAAAATTCTTTCTAAATTTTTCTTGGATTTCTTTACATTATTTTGGTTATTATTTCTGTTTTTTATTTCTATCATTATTTGAAATAGAATAAAATGGAACTTTTTGAATTTTCATTTGAATTTTTTATAAGTGCTATTTATTCACAACTAAAATATTGCCGTCTAATAAATTTCTTTTTTTTTGAGAATTTAACATTGTTGAATATTCTTTTTAATCTTTATAATCAACACTTTTTTAATTATTAAAAATCATTTTTAATTTTTTTTTCTGTTTTCTAATCTTTTTCTTTATTTATCTAATTTTTTTGATAATAAATCTTACCTTTTCCATGTTCTCATAATTTGTTATTTGATAACTTCTAAAAAGTGCAATAAAATAACTTAATTCCAAATACTAAATTATTTATTAATCTTTATATTCTAATTATTATTGTTAAGATTAAGTTTTTCTAAATTTATAATTTTAATAATCTTTTTTTTAAGTTTTTCTAAATTTAAAGAAATTATATTTTTATATAGTCTTTTTTAATTAAGATTATTAAATATTAAATTGTTTATCTTTTTTGGTGAAAGATTCATTGAATAATTATTAAATGAGATTAGATTTAAAGTTTTTGTTTAACAATTTAAATATTTCATTTTGATTTAAGATATTTTTTTATATCTTCTTCAGAAGGAAATATCATTAAAACAGTGAAAGAAATAAAAAATTTTCTCCATAAATACATTTTTTTTCTTTGAAATTATTAAAAATTTATCCATTTCATATTGTCCCTAAACAAAACTAATTTTTTATTAATTTTTTTAATATTTACCCATTTCTTTTCTTTTTTTCTAAATTCTATTTTTTTTAAAATCTATCATAGTCAATAGTTATATTATTTTAAAAATAAAAATTATCTTCTTTAATTATTTTTATAAATAACTAAGATAATTTTTATATTTTTTTAAAATATTATTTATTTTGAATTAAATATAAAAGAATCAATCAAACATTATAAAATAGATTAAAAATTTTAATGAAAAAAAATATTTTGATAATAAATTAGATAATTATTAGATTTATTTCAAAAAAATGAAAAAAATCCTTATTTATTATTTCTATAAAATTTCATTTCTATAAATTTTTGTAATTTCGGAATTTAAACTTTAGTTAAATTGTGTAATTTAAAAATTTAGGATTTAAAAATTAAAATTTTTTAAGAAATATAATCAAGAAATCAAGAAAATATCTTGAATTTATAATGAAATTCGTTAGAAATTTTTTGGCTTTATTTTTAAATTTTTTTTTTTATTGTTTAAAAAATAAAATAAAAAAATATAATTATAAAATAATATTACCAAGAAAATATTTTATATTATACAATTTTTGTTTTAAATATTGTTTTACATTAATTTGAAATAATTTTTGATTTTATATTTTGAATTTTAATCTTAAATTTAAAAAATGTATTTTTAATAATGAAATAAGCCTTTATTATTTATTTATTAAATATTATTTTTTTTAAAATGGAGAAAAATAAAAAAGCAAATCAAATAAGAACAATATTATTATTAAAAGTATCTTCAGAAATTCCTACCTTTGTAAATTCTCCAATGTTGATAAATTCAATTTCAACAAATATATTATATGATAAATATAGTCATATAGAAATAAAAATAGAAAATCCATTTGAATTTTCAACAGTATCAAGAAAAGAAAATCAAAGACAATTTTTTGATCTTTCTTTAATAAAATCTGGAAGTGTAGTTGAATATCCATATAAAGAAAAAATAAGAAGAATAAGTAAAATAATGATATCAGAAAAAAAAAATAAAACATTTTTTGATAAATTAGAATTAAATGAATTAAATAAAAATTCTCAAGATACTTCTGATACAACATTTTCAGGAAATTATGATAAAATAAATATAGAAATTATAAATGAAGATGATAATGAAGAAATAACAAATAATTCAATTAAATTTTTAAGAAAACAAGCAGATAATTTTATTAATAGAAAAAGCAAATTACACAAAAAGAAAAATACATTTTATCAAAATACACAATTTAAATCAGAAGCAAATTTAAGAATAGTTCATAGAAAAAATGAAAGTTTTAATCCAGTTATTGCTAAAACTGTAAGAATTTTTGAAGATCCGATAATTCATAATAGTCCTACAATATTTTGTTCAGGTAATGAAAGTTCAAATAATAGTGGAATTAGTTTTTTTAAAAATGATTATTCTAAAACTCCAAGAAATGTTTCAAAAAATCAAAATTCTAAAATTTCTTATAATTTTTCTACTTTTAATCATGAAAAAGATAAGAAACAATTTACAAGAATTAATCCCTTTGTAAGCACAAGAAATGTTATTAGACTTAATCCTGAAGAAAAATTATAAATTTATTTAGGTTAAGTTAAATAAAATGTAAAATTTTTCTAAAATTATGTTTTAGTTTGAGTACTTTTTATTTTATACATTAATATTGAAATATAAATATAGAATAATTAAAAAAATAATTTTCATCCTATTTTTAAAATAATATAAATATATTAATTTTGATTTTAGTTTTTATTATATTACAAATTTAAAAAAAATAATTTAAAAGTTAATTATATAAATTTTAATTTTTTAAATTAAAAAAGTTCTTTCATAAATAAATTAAATTAAATAAAATTTTTAAACCCTCAGAAAACAATAAAAAAAAATTTACTTATTAATAACAGTTAACTGACTCATCAAAGTAGGTAATCCTTTTTCTTCTTTACTTCTTTCAAAAATCCAATTAATATCATCAAATTTAAAATCACTTTTTAATCCGACATTTCTTTTAACATAATCAGTAACTAATTGACAATAAGTTAATAGATTATCGCATTCTTGTTCTTTATTTAAAACTAAATTTAAACTTTTAGTACCATCTTTTTCTTTAGAACCAATTAAACTCATACATAATTCTGGATTTGGAGGTTTAGAAAATAATCCTTTTTTCTTAGTAAAAACATCAGTTCCATGTCCTTTAACAATTTTAGTAATCATAGGAACTTCTAAAGTATATTTTGCTTTTGGAGGTACATTATAATTATCTGAATTTAATGGTTTATTACATTGAACTTTCATTAAATCTAATGAAAATTTCATTATTTTATCTTTCACTTTTCCTTTTGGATTTACTACTCCAACTTTTACTCCTTTTGTTAATAAATCTTTTAATATATATTTTACTATTCTATCTCTTGTTAATTCTTGATCATTTGGTGGAACATAATTTTTATCACTTCTTTTTCCTTTTTGATAATTTATATCTGCTATTACTATTTTTCCTTCAAATTTAATTATTTTATCTTCTGGTTTTGAATTATTCATTGTTTCTTTTATTGTATCTTCATATTTCATTTCTTTTAATTTATTTCTATTTTCATCTGAACTAAATGATACTGCTTTAATTATATTAAAACTATTCATTATTAAATTTTTATGTCCTGAATGTCTTTTTAAAACATTTTGAATTATTTCTAATCCATTAAATTGAAGGAATGGTTCTACACATGAATAATGATTACAAAGAGAGCCTAATAATTTACTAATACCATCCATATCTTCTGAATATTCTTCATTATCTAATTCTTTTAATAAATCACCCATTAATTCATATGATATTTTCTTTGATGTTGCTTCATCATATGCTAAATAATTTAATAAAAGTAAAACACTATTTCTTATTTTTAATCTTTTTTCTGGATCACTATTAAAATCATTATTATTTAATGTATCTCTTATTAATTCCATTATATCACTATTAACAATTAAAAATGCAATATTATGTGATTCTGCAAATATTGATAATACATCATAACATAAACCTTGAATTTCAGCATTATTATTATATAATCTTAAAATATTAAATATTGATTGTTTTGAAGGATCAAAAACATCATTTCTAATATCATGATGTTGTCTTAATGAATCTCTCATAATTTCTAAAGTTAATTTAACTAAATTTTCATTCCAATCTTGACAATTTAAACCATCAATAACTAATAAATAATATTTTTGAGTATATAATCTAGAATCAAAACCTTTTAAAATATATCCAGCAATATAATTAATATTAATTAAAACTTCACTATTAGCATAATATTGTTTTTGTAAAGTTTTTAATATTTCATATAATTGTTCAATTTCATAATGTTTCCAATAATCACTTGTATCTTTATAGAAATAATTTCCTAAACAATGAAGAGATAATTTAATTATAGAAATATCTGTAGAAGTTTTTCCAATAGTATCCATTACTGTCGCCATAAATTTATTTTTTGTAATATATTCTATACTTCCTTCATCTAAAGTAAGTAAATCTAAAGTTGTAAGTAAATTTAATAAAATTCTATTTTCAATTGTTTCTTCATCATATGCTAATTCATCAACTTTTTCTTGTTCATCAATTTGAATTCCTGGAGCTTGAATAATAATAGAACTTACAGTTTGTAATTTTTTTGGTTGAATTTTTTTAGAATATTTATCAATGAAATATATTATATTATTAAATATTTCTTCTTTACACATTTTTTTTCTATTATCTTCATTATTTTCAACAAGTGATTTATATAATATAGATAAATTTTCAACTGTATCATTATTTTGTTCAGAAAGCATAACTTCTTCAATAATTTTTTCAAGTAATTTACTATCTAAAACTTCATCAGAATATTTTTTATGATCTTTAGAAATAATTCCAAGACAATAAATACTATTATTTAAAAATTCAGGATCATCTTTATATTCATTCCATTGTTTATCAATTTTTTGAACAAGGTCTAAATTATTAATTTTATCTTTAGTTTTATCATCATAAACTAAAGCAGTTAATTTTAAAGTTTTAGAATATAAATTTTCATTTTTATCAGGTAAATCTAAAGCTCTTTCGCAAATAGTAACAATATCATTTTTTTGATTTTCATTTAAAGGTTTATCAGGATTATTTAAATAACTAATTATCATTTCTAAAATTGCAGGAAGAAAATCAACATTACCAGTTTTTAAACCTAAACTAATTAATTTATCAAGACCAATTTTTTTAAAAATAGCTTCATAACCTTTTTGACTTTTACAAACATTAGAAAAATTCATATTATCATATAAAAAGCAAGTTCTTAATTCATCATTTACACTCATTTCATCAGGTTTTTCATATAAATTTAAAACTTCTTCAATTAAATTATCTAATAAAGGAGAATCAACTAAAAGTAAAACAGCGCTTTCACTCCAAGTGCAATTTTTTAAAACATCTAAAGCTGCAATATATGTTAAAAAGTCATTTTCTTTTTCAGTAGATAATCTTTCCATAAAATTTAAAAGACCTAATTCTAAAATAGATTTATGATTATCAGGACAAATAGAAAGCATTTTTAATAATTTTAAACCTTCTAATAATAAATGTTCTCTTTGTTTTTTAATATTTTTATCTTCAGTATTTTTATTAGTATTATATAATAATCTTATTAAAGCTAAAAGAGAATCTAAAGCTGTTGCTAAATCATTTTTATTTTTTATAGAAATTGGACTCGAAATTTCACTATTATTTGGATCATAAAATAAATGTCTTGAAACTATACTTAATCTTCTTTTTTTTATTGAAGAAGTATTTTCAACTACATTTTTTTTTGGTGCTTGTGTCATTTTTCTTATAATTCCTAAATCTCTATCAGTTCCATCTTTATTTTCATCATCTTTTATATCATTATTAAAGTTTGGATTTAATTTATCTACTTCTTTAATATGTTCATCAAATGCAGCTTCTATTCTTTTTTTTAAATTTTGTAAAATTGCAGCATCAATTTTATAATTTTCTTCTTCTTTTTTATTACTTTTACTTGATTCAACTACTTTTTGAATTGATTTTAATTTCTCTGAAATTGCAGGATGAACTTCATTATAATTTTCAATTGCTTTTTGTAAATCTTGTTGAGTAATTAAATTCTTTGAAGTTACTTGTTTAAAATTATTTGCATCTCCAACTATATCTGCAACTGTACCAACTTCATTAACTGGAATATCTATATTTTCTTCATCTTTTATTATATTATTTGGTAATGTTACTTTCTTTGCTATTATTTTTAATGTTTCTGGCTCATTTGATATTAAATTATCTACATTATATGTATTTTTACATATATTTGAATATATTGTTGATAAATTTCTTCTTTGTTCTATTGGTAAATCATCTTTTGAATACATGTCTTTTAATTTATCTGATAAATTTTTGTCGTTTAATATATATTTTACTGCTGTGGAATATTTTGATAAATTTGCTAATGTTTTTAAATTTTTATCTACTTCTTTTGGAGGTTCTTCTTTAAAATCATCAGATATTAATTTTATTGTTTTTTCAAATACTTCTGCATCGTTTTCAACTTTGTCACTTATTGAATTAATTAAATCTTCTAAAATACCACTTTCATTTTTAAATCCTTTTTCTTTTGATAAATTAATAGCTTCAAATATTTTATGATATAAATCTTCATTATTTTCTAATAATTCTTTATTATCACTTTTATCAATAATTGCTTTTATATTTCTAAATAAATTATCCATTTTATTATTATAATTTTCAGGAGTTATATTTTCTGTTTTTGAAAAATCATTTGCAACATCAATATCTAAATTAATTAAATCTTTTGGTTTTGTAATTTTAACTTTTTCACCATCAATATTTTCACAAAAATCATTTAAATCACTCAAAGCATAATCAACTAAAAGATCTTGTTCTTTTCTAATATTATTATAATCATTTGTTTCTTGAAGAGCTTTATGTTGTGCATTTAAAATATCTTTACTTTTTTGATTAATTAAACTTAAATAAACTAAATAATGAGGAGTTAAATTATTATTATTATCAAATTTTCCTAATTTTTCGAAAATTGAATCAAATTTTTTATGAAATTCAACTGAAAATTCTTTTTGTCCAGAACCATTATAAAATACACTTCCTAAGAAAAGAAAATCTTGAACCATTTGATTCGGATTAAGAGCTTTTTCTTTTTTATGTTTTAAAATATAATCATTTAATTGTAATAATGATATTATTACTCCTTTATCAATATCATCTTTTCCTTTTGTTTTATCTGAATATTTTGTTGTCATTTCATTAGTATATTTTGCTAAATCATCTATCATATTTAAATATAATTTTTCATAATTTTCATTTTGAGAAACAAATTGACCAAGATATGTTGTTTGTAAATTATCATTTGGATTTTCTTTCATTGATTTTTGAACATTTGGAATATAATTTTTTTCTTCATTTAATTTATCAGATACTTTTTTATTTAATAAATTATCTACTGTTTCATTAAATTCTTTATCTTTTCTATGTTTTCCTTTTAAACTTAATGAACTTTTTAATATATTTGATAAATCTTTTTCTTCTTTTGGTAAATTAATATCATCTCTTAAATAAATTTCAGTTAATTCTTTAAATAATTTTTCATCAGGATATTTTGCATTTGATATTCTTAAAATATTTTTTAATTGTTTTTCATCAGCAAATTCTTTATGTCCTTGAACAAGAGCATTTTTAATAATTCTTATACAATAAACGAAATATGAGTCTTGAACTTTTTCTTCTTCTTCATCATCATGTTTTTTCTTTTCAATATAATCTAAAGTTTCTCTTGTTTTATATAAATCTTCATCATCTTCTTTATAATCTTTATATAATTCTAATTCATTTTTAATTATATTATTTATTAAATCAAGTCCATTTGCTTTTATAAATAAATTCATTCCATTTTCATCTTTACATAATGAATCTAACATTTTTAAAGCATTTAATTTTAATTGTTGACTATTTTTATCATTTGAATTTACATTTGATTTTAATTCTTCTAAAACATTGGCTAAACCTCCTTTTTTTTTAATATAATCTGCGAATTTTTCATTTCTTAAGCATAAATAACATAAAATATTATTTAATTCTTTTGAAACTTTTTCATCATCTAAATAATTTTCACTTATATCAAATATAGTATCAATAAATGAATCATCAACTTTATCTGCTATATATTTATTATACATATCTTCATCTCTTAAATAATTTGAAAAAGTTTGAGAAGATTCTAAAAGAAGATCTCTATAATTATTTTTAGTTTTAATAATATTCATTAATTTAGAAACAACCATATTATGGTCGAAATTTTCATTAGTATTCATTTTTTGTAAAATTAAAAATTCATTATTTAATAATTTTTCATTAACATTATTTACTTCTTTATCATTTAAAGTCTTATCAAGAACACCTTCAAAGTTTTTAGGAAAATCATTTTTTAAAAGACTTTCAACTTGTTTTTGTCCAGCACTAAAAGCATTAATAACTTCTAAATTATTAACTAATTTATTTTTAGTTTCATCTTTATTATAATCTAATTTACAATTTTCATTAAATTCTCCAATAGCTTCTTTTAATATTTCTTCAGCATATTGTTCTTGTCCAGGTAATTTTAATATTTCATTAGCAATTAAATCACAATTTTCACTAATTTTTTGGTTTCCAGAATATTTAGCTCTTAATTCAAAGAATTTTAAAAGAACATTTTGATTAGCAACCATAGTTAAATTTTCTTTATTTGATAATGTAATTATTTTTAATAATTCAAGTGCTAATTCTGCGTTTTCTACATTTGGAGTTGTTTCCATTATTTGTAAAAGTAATCTTGGAACTCCTCCTTTTACCATTATATTACATAATGAACTTTTTTGTTCTCCATAATTTATTAATGTTTTTATTATATCTCCTATTATTTCATCATTTTCTATTAATTTTCTTAATAATGCTATATTTACATTTACTACTTTTTCACTTATATTTTCTTTACTTTCTAATAATATTCTATTTTCACATTCTATTATAAATTTACTATTTTCATTAAATGTTCTTAATACTCTTTTTATATTTTCTGTATCACTTGATTTTGATAAAAACATTAATAAAATATCAAATGATTTACTTGTTAATGAATATCTTTCTTTTGCAATTGATAATTCATTTATTTTTTGACATAAAGCTAATTCAAAAGCTAATCTTTCAGATGATGATTGAACAATATCTTTATAATTTGGATTTTTTTGATTTTGTTTATCTCTTTTATAAAATTCTATAAATTTAACTTCTCTTTCAATTAATTCTCCTAAAGAAGTTAAAATTTCTTCTGCACTAGAATCATAATATTCTTTTATATTTAATACAGAATATATAGTTTTTAATGAATCTACTAAATTTTTTTGATTATCTTTTGTTGCAGTATTAGGATCAAATTTATCTGAATTTTCTCTAAATTTTTTCAAAATATTTTTAAATTCTAAAGTATCAATTAATCTTTTTAATAAAACTGAACCTAAATCATTTATTTCATTTTCAACTTGAACATTTTTATTATCTTTTAAATTAATTTGTTCACTCATAACATTAACAATACAATTAACATAATTAATTGAATGAGTTGGAATTTTATTAGGATCATTATTTTTAATATAATTAGTAACATATTCAGGAGTTAAATACATATCTAATAATTTCATACTAATTAAACAAGGATATCTAAATTCTTTTTTTTTAACCATAAATTCGCAAATTTTAGGAATTAAACTTTCAATATATTTTTTTTTAAAAGATTCTTCTCTAGATAATAAATCATAAATAACTTCAAGAGAATTAGATAAAGTTCCATTGTGTTCACTTGTAAGGAATAAATTTTCTAAATAAGGAAAAGCTTTTTCAATAGCTTTAATTAAATTATTTGCTTCAGAAATTTTATCAGGATGATTAGATAATTCAGAAGCATTTTTTAATAATCTACTTGCAATAAAATTAGGAGTTTCTTCTTTTCCAAAATATTTATCTCCATTAACAATAATATTATTAATTATATATAATAATATTTCAACATATTCTTTATCTACTTCTGAATAATCTTCTATTGCTTGATATCTTTGTTCTAATATTTCATTATATGAACAAAAATATGAATCAAATACATTTAAAGCATCGGATTTTTCATCAGCTGCAATTAAAGTTTTTACGCTTTCAAAATTTTTTTTAACAGAATTTTCAATTTCTTGAATTAAAGGTTGTTTTTCTTTTCCAAATTCTGTTTTTTTATTATAAATTTCAGGTTTCATTTCAAATAATCTATAAAAAATAATCATGAAATATTTATTCATTAATAAATAAACATTAATATATTCTTTATCTTTACCATCTAAAGGAATTTTATTAATTTCCATAAATAAATTTTGCATTAATTCAAAATTATCTTTTTCTAAAAGCATTTTTCCAATTTCATCAACTAACATAAAATTAGAGACTAAAACTAATGATTTATTAACATCACCATATTTAACAGAATCAGGTCCTTTAGTTTTAATATCTTCATAATATTGTTTAAGTAAATCTAATTGTTTTTTCATATCATCAGTAGTAGCAATTTTACTATAAATTTTAGCACACATTTTTAAAATATAATCATCACTTTCAAAATGATCTAAAACATTACTTAAACAATCTAATCCTCCTGCTGCTTTAATTGCTTCTTTTCCACTATCATTTCTACATAAATTATCTAAAACTGCTAATCCACATAAAACAGCGTTAGCATTTTTTTTTTCTGTACATTTATTTATATTTTGTATAATACTTTCAATTAATCTTTTTGTTATAATAAAATCTCTCCCTGATTTTTGATTAGATATTTTTTTTAAAGTATCAAAATTTAAATTTATCATTTCTAAATCATCAGGAAACATTTCATCAGTTTTTTTCACAGTATCCGCTAAACCATCATCTAATAATTTTTGAACTAATTGTGGAATTTGAACTAAACCATTTAATATTCTAATATAAGGTATAGTACTTTCACCTTCTTTTTTAGCAACTAAAATTTCAATAACTGCTTTATGACCATCTTTATCAGCAAATAATTTAGCTAATTCTTGATCAATTGTATCATAAATTGATATTAATTTCCATATAATATCACCTGCTTTTAATACTATTTCATCATTATTTATATTTTTTAATGAAATCGTATGAAGAATTCCTACTCCTTCTAATCTTATTATAATTGAAGCATTTATTCTTATTTCTCTATTTGGAGGTGATACAAATCCTTCTAAACTATTTAATGTATATATTAAAAGTTTTACAAATTTTGGATTGTCTTTTGCTGTTGTTAATACTGTTGATATTGTCTCTTCTTTTTGACGCATTGCTTTTAAACGTTGCTCTTTTATTGATGATAATGGCTTTGCATTTGATTTTTTGTTACTCATTTTTTTTATATATATTATTATTTATTAAATTGGATTTTTATAATTTTTTTTTCTGAAGGTTGTTTATTATTAATAATTTTAATTTTTTTTTAATTTTTTAATTTTTAAAATTTTTTTATTTTTTTTATTTTTTGTTTGTTATATTATATTCTTTTATATTTCTTTTTTATTAGTTATTTAGTGCAAAAAAAGTAAAAGCATTTTTATATGGTTCTTCTATTTCTTTTTTTGAAGTTCCATAAAATGAATAATAATCTCTTGATTCATCCCTAGCTAAACATAAATAGAAACCATAAACTGCATCTTTAATATAAAATTGTTTTTTATCTATTTCTTCAATTTTCCATAAAGATTTTTTATTCTTTGATAAAATAATTTTTTTATTTAAATCATAATATAAATGCCAACCTTGCATTAAATAATCATTAGTTTCATATGTTATAGAATATAAACCATGATATTCTTGAACTATATTCCATTTTTGTCCTTCTTTTTCTTCTTTATGAAACATAACTCTTGTATTATTTGAATCAATCATTTCTGTATTAAAAACTCTATGACTTGAAAGATGATAAGTTTTATTATTAAATTTTACTCCAATTCTAATTCCAGGGTTAAATTTCCTTGTTGAATAATTTTTCATTTTTTTATTTTAACAATTTTTTATTTTTAAAATGAAAAATAATTTCATAAATATATGAATAAAAATATTAAAAATGATTTGAATAAAAATCAGAGGACAAGTCTTTATAAATCCTATTCTAATAATGATATTAATGAAGAAGAAAATGAAAAACAAAAATATTTAAATGTTTTTATAAAATTATTAATTTTAGGTGATTCTTCTGTTGGAAAAACAACTTTAATCTCAAGATTTTTGAAATCTTATATTTCAGATAAAGAGACTGCAAAAAATAATTTTGGCAAATGTAAAATAACTTTTGAAAATAATACAAAAAAAATAATTATTGATAATTTTATTTGTGAATTTCAAATATGGGAACCAAGTACAAAACAATATAGTTCAATAACAAAACAATTTTATAGAGATTGTAATGGTTGTATTATATTATATGATATTTCGAATAAAGAATCTTTTTTAAATATTGAAAAAATTTGGTTGGAAGAAATTAATAATAATTATGATAAAAATTTTCCTGTTATTATTATTGGTAATAAAAAAGACTTAGAAAATAAAAGAGAAGTTCCTTATGAGGAATTAATTTCTTTTTGTCAAAAAAATTTTTTAGAATATTATGAAATTTCTTCTTTTATTAATTCAGAAGTAAATGAAATATTTAAATCAATTGGAAAAAAAATACTTGAAAATATTAATAATTTAGATAATCCTGATAAAAAAGGAGTTTCTTTAGACTTATCAACATTTTATAAAATAAATCAAAACAAGTTTAATTGTAATTGTTAAAATTAAATTTATATATAAATTATAAAAAAATAAGTATAAAAAACTAAAAAATATTATTTAATTTCAATATTTTTTTTATTTAAATTTAAAAAATGAATTCTTTTAATTTCACTTCAAATTATTTAAATGTTTTACCTCAATTTTTATCGAAACCAAGACAAATAAAATGTTCAAATCATATTGAAAATGCAGCAAATTCATTTTGTTCTGATTGTGGAATTTTTATTTGTAAACAAATTGGTTGTGGAAACATTCATTTATTTCATCAAGTTGAAAATCTAGATGATTTAATTTTTAATCAAATTCTCACTAAATTAAATGAATTAATTCAGATTAATTCAAAAACATTTTTCAAAAATAATTGTAATGAAAATGATATTTTAACCAATAATAAAAATTTCCTCTCTGCTATTAATTTGTATAAAAATAATTTAAAACAATTTATAATTGATGAAAAAGAAAAACTTTGTTCTAAGTTTAATGAATGTTTAAATGTTATACAAAATATTTATCAAGAATTTCTTTCTCAATTTGATTTTTATATGGAAAATATAAATCAAAAACTTGATTTATTGGATAAAAAAATTCTTTCAAATAAACAATTTTTAGATAATAATAATTTAGAAAAAAAAATATCCCAATTAAATAAAGATGTTATAAATATGATAAATTTAAGTAATAATAAATTAGAAAATTTTATTCTAATGATAGGGAAAAAAGAATATATTAATAATATGGATGAAATGATTAAAGATATTAAATTAAATATTGAAAATAGTAATAAAAATAATTATATTAAATCAAACGAAGAATTTAATCAACAAATTGAAGATATAAAAAATTATTCAAAAAAGAGTTTTAATTCAATTGACAAAAAAGGAGAAATTTTTTTCAAATCATTAATACAACATTTAAAAAGTGAACATCAATATTTAATAAACTATAATAATGATTTGATAAAAAATTTCAAATTAGATCATCAAAATAATATCTCTCCAAAAAAATTAAATAATCTCAAAATTTCATCCCAAATTCTATTAATTGATTTGGATTTATTGATAAGAGATTTATTAAAAAAAATAAATGAAGAAAGAAAATTAAGCCTATTAAAAGAATTAAATTGGGATAATGATTTATCAAATTCTATAGAAGACTTTTTTAAAATTAGAAATGGTAATTTTAATGGAATTTTTGATTTTAATAGTTTAGGAAATGAAATTAAAAATATTTTAAGTAAATCTTATTATAATGAAAAATATTTTTTAGATAATATAATTTCAATTCCTTATATAAATAAAGAAGCCAATGTTGATAAAATTTTTGAATTTATTCATAAAAATACAAAAAATTTGATTTTAAGTGACAATTACAATATTATTGGTATTAATGGTGAAATTTCTCGAGAAGATCCTTCTAATATTAATTTAATTATAAATTTAAGTTATATAAATTAAAAGAATTTTTAAAAATATAAAATATAATTTTCTTGTCTAAAGAAGGAAATTTATTTCTTATATATTTTATTCAGAGAAGAATCTTTTGATTGTAGGAAAATTTGGAGAGGACTGAAAATGCTTATTTATTATATTTTTTTTATTATTTATATATATTCTATATCGATTTTTTTTAAAAAGGTAAGAAATATTAAAATGACTATTTATTTTATTTGATTTCTTTTCTTTAAAATTAAAAAACCTATGAATAAAAACAATATAAAACAAAAATTAAATGAATATAAACAATTATTTTAAAAATCATCAAATTTATTTGTTCGAATATCAAAAAAATGATGATAGAAAAATTCATTTTTAATCTATTTTATTTATTTATTATTTTTTATTAAATATTTATTTAATATTATATTAATTTAACTTATTTTTTTCCTTTTTTCTTTTTTTTTTCTTTTTTTTCTTTTTATTTTTTCTATTTGTTTCTCCTCATTTTCCTTATAAATAAATTATATTCATAACACAAATATGTATTACAAAATAATCATTATTTTGGAAAACCATTAGGATCATTTTTTAGATTTTTATTATTATTTGTATTATTATTATATTCTATCTCTTTTTGATCCAAATTATCTTCCAAAATACTTTTTATATTATTTTCTATTTTAGGTTTTTCATAGTAAGCTTGATTTCTCTGAGTAAAAAGATTAAAACTTCCTCCAGAATTTTGATGAACATTTGATTTTGTGTGAAAAGGGTTTTTTATATTTTTTTCTTCATTGAAATCGTTATTTATATTTGGGATTTTTTCATGATATTCCTTATCTCCTTTGTCTGTATTTATAAAATAATATTTATCTTCATTGTTCTCAGTATTTATAATATTAAAATTATTATTAGACATTTTAAATTGGTGATTAATATTATTATTCTGATTATTAATTTCATTATTTCTATTAGGATATTCTTCAGTATTTAATTCATTATTTTCTTCTTCACCTATAGAACTGTCCTTCTTTTGAAGTGAATAAAGTAATTTCATTTTATTAAAATCGACTTTGTTTCTATCAATACTTTTTAACAAATCATATTGACAAGAAGGACATTTTGTATTATTATTTTCCTTAATTCTATTCGACAAACATTTATAATGGAAAATATGACAACAAGGAGTTTTACAAATTTTACTCCCATCTATTTTATAAGTTTCCCAACAAATACCACAATTAATACCTAAATTTTCATCTTCTTTTTTAAACAATTCAGATTTTAATATATTTTCAATTAAATATAAAATCTCTTTCTTTTTTTCATCTGAATTATTTGAAGTACACACATTATTATTATCATTTGTTCTTGATTGACGAAAACGAAAAAAAACAATAATAAAAGTAATTATTGCAATTAAAACCACTAGAATTATAATTATAATTTTTAAAATTTTAACACCTTTTTTAGTTGATTTATCATAATCAAATATAATTTCAATTGGATTTGAAGTATAATTGAGAAATGAAAATAAATGAATATAAACAAGATCAGCATTTGATAATTTAAAATCATCAAAATTATTTGTTCCAATATCATAAATATGATGATATAAAAATTCATTTTCATATTGATAAGTCATTCCAACTAAAGGAGCATTAATTCCTAATAATTTAGCCATTTTTATCTTTAATATTACATATTTATTTTTTTTTCTATTCCAATTAATTTTATATTTACAATATAAAAAATCTTTTCCAAAATAAGAATTAATTTCAGGATATTGAATTAAAATTTTTTTATTTTCATATGTAGGTTTTCCACAATATATATTTTGTAATTCAAAAGAACTATCATCTGTACATAAATTAAATTTTTCCCACCATTCTTTTGAATATCTTATTTTTATACCAATTGATTTACATTCATTATTATTCCATAAACAATCACATTCTGTTAATGTTATATCGTTACAAGTTGAACACATATAACAATTATCATATGATGAACAATCAGTTGAAGATTTTATAATATTTATAATTAAAAAAATCATAAATATTTCCATTTTTTTGTTCTTTTTTCAATTATATTTTTCTTCTATTTATTAAAGTTATAAATGTCAAGATTTTCATATTTAAAAAAACATCTATTGATTCTTTAAGAAGATGATTATTAGGGATAAAAGTGTTTTTAAAGATTATTTTATTTTTATCAATGTTTTTGAAAACTTTAATGATAAAGATGTTATTAAGAATGAAAAATAAAAATAAATTAAAAACTTTATAAAATATAATTAACTAATTAATATATTTAAAGGGAGAAATGAGAATTCAAAAAATTTTTAATCTTTTATTTTTCATTAGAAACTCTTTAATGTGAAAAATATAAACTGACTTTCAATAGGAATAATAAGAAGAAAATAGAAGTTATTTATTATTAAAAAAAAGTAAATTTAACAAAAATATTATGAATTATTATGAATTAAACAAAATTCTGAAGATTAAGAATGTTTTTATAAAAAAAAAAAATAACTGATTAAAAATTAAAAAGAAAATAAAATAATCAATTTAATTATAAAAAAAAATGAAGATTGTAAAGAAAAGAAATTTAATTTCAAAATAAAAAGATTTTTTTTCTTAAAATAATTTCAGTTTTATTTACTATTGACAAAAAAATATTTGATCTAATTGAATTAATGATGATAATAGGAATTGTATTTAAAAATATCTTTTATTTAAATTCTATTTTTTATTTCTATATAAAATTATCCCAATTTAAGAAATAATGTCATATGTTTTCATTCTTATTTAACAATATTGGATTATATTATTTTTAAAATTTTAATTTTAAATAAAATAAAAGACATAATTTTAATATTTTTTTTCATATTCATTAATTCAATTTTTCAAAAAATGAAAATTTTTTTTTCTTTTTATATGTTGTAAAGAAAAAGAATAATTATTTAGGTTAAAAAGAATTATCTTTGTAAATAAAAAGTAAAATAATAATATTATATTTTTCATTTATTAAATTTCGGAAATAGAGTCTGAACTTTCATATTCATTTACACTTTTCTTATTAGATATGCTGTTTTTATCTTGTCTATTAATTCTTTTTTTATAATTTTTAATATTAGAATGAACACTATATGCATCTTTAACATATTTATCATTCATTATTGTATTTAAATTTTCAGCATACATTCCATAAAATTTGTTTTGATTAGCTTTATTTACAATATAATCTAAATGATAATTAATTGTATTTATTAATTCTTCTGATGAATATTTCGATACTAATTGTTCATAATTTTGTACATTATCATCATATTCAGATAAAACAGATGTTTTTTTCATTATATCAAAAATAATATTATTTTTAAATATTTCAATATCTTCTTCTTCTTCGTTTTCTTCTTCTGTGATTTTTTTTGAAAATCTATCAAGATCATCTTCATCTTCATCTTCCCAATCTCTCTTTATGAATTTTTTATAAAATTGCTCTAATTCAGTAATTATTGCTTCTTCTTTAGGATTTAAAAAGTCATTATTGTTGGAGTTATTATTTTTTAAAGATATAGTTTGATTAATATTACCAGACCCATTTGAATTAATTGATTCAATAATTTTATTTTTAGATTCATTATCATTATTCTTTTCATTATTATTATTTGTATTTTCATTATTTATAATTTCATCATTATTACTCTTTAATATAGTATTTTTAATCTCATTATTTTCAATATTTTCATTATTTATTGGGTTATTTATCATTTGAGACATTCTTATTTGACTTTTCAGAATACTACTTCTTCTTAAATCCGAAATATAATTACTTTTATTTACTGATTGTAATAGTATATTCTTTTTTTCCCTATTTTGTTTTGATATTTGAGATAATTTTATTGAAGATAATTGATTTTTAAATTTATTATCCATATCTTCCATTTCATCTTTTATATCTTGAACTTTATAGTTATGTTCTTCTTTTTGTTTTTGAAATTTTTTTTTTAATTGTTTTATTTCTTTTAATTTTTTTTTTATTTCTTTACTATTAATATATTCTTCATCTTCTTCTTCTTCATCATCTTTAAAATTATTATCCTTATTAACAGTTTTATAAACAATTTTTGGTTGACTTTCCTGAATTGGAATATTCATAATTGGATATTGAGATTGAATTTTATTTGAAATATTATTTATTCTATCATTTAATTTGTCACATTCATTTTTTAAATCATTTTTTTCAAAAAGCTCAGTTAAATATTTTTTAGTTTTAGCAAATTGAGTATTAAAATCTGTTCTTTGAGAATTATTTCCATTATTTAAATTTATTTGTTGAATATAACTTAAATGACGTCTTCTCATATGAGCTTGAAGATATTGTTCTGAATAAAATTTTTTATTTGCGCAAAATTGACAATAAAATCTTTGTTTAGATTTAGTTGATCTTTCACTTTGAGTATCATCAATTAATTCCTCTTTTCCATCTAATATATTTCTATATGATTTAATTAGATTTTCTTGTTCTTCATTTTTTCTTTTTAAATCTTTTAATCTTTGTACATCATTATTATTATTATTATTATTCATATAATTATTATATTGACCTGAAGAAATTAAATTAAATTTATAATTTAATGAAGTATTCTCTTTTTCTAAATTTAATTGATTATTATAAGAATTCCTTGCCATTCCTTGTAATACATTTACTAATTTTAAAATATTATTATATGGTAAATTTTGAATATCTTTTTCATTTAAATTTGAATTTAACAAATTAGGCATTAAAGGTTCTATTGATTTATTATCTTCTGGATTTAATCTTATAATTTCATTCCATTGAAAACGTTGATTTGGGTAATACTGATTTGAACGATACATTGAATTATAATTATTAAAGTTATTATTTTGGTTTTGAGATTGAAAATTTCTAAAAGAATTAGTTTGATTATAATTATTAGATTGTACAAAGTTATTTAATTGTCCAAAGCTATTTGATTGATAATTAATGGAATTTCCACTCATTGTTTGTGAAATTAAATTTTCATTTTCAAAATAAGTATTAGGAATTAAATTATGAGCCATATTAATTTATTTTATTTTTTATTTTATAAATATTATTCTCTCAAAAAAATTAATTAATTTGATAATAATGTTTGAATTATTAAATCAATAAAACTACAAAAAATTAAATATCAGAATAATTTTCTAAAGCTTCATCACATTTTTTTTTAATTTCTTCATCACTTATATTATAAATTGTATATTTATCATTTAATAATTGTTCAACAATAGTACTAAAACTTACAAAAATAGAATATTGAAAATAATTTTCATCATAAACTTTAATGAATTCTAGATTACTATTCATTTTTAAAGGTTTTGCCTTAATAACAGCATATAATAAAAAAGGATTTACTTCTTCAGCTCCAAAATCATTATTTCCTTGATTAAATATAATCATATTTTTAACATACATTACTAATTTATTTAAAGCATCTAATTTTTTTTTTGGTGCTCTTTCAATATCAGTTTGTCTCATTAAATCTATTATATCAATAAAAAAATCTTCATGAATTAAATATTTCTTTTTTTTAAAAACATGCTTTGGTTCTATCCAAGATAATTTACAACATGCTTTATATATTATTATATCTTTTTCACTTTGTTTTATTGGAAAAATTTTATCATATAATTTTTCAAATAATGAATCATCTAATTTACTTTTTATTCTTAATCTTAATGTATTTAAATAACTGTTTTCTTCTTTTATTTTTTTTTCTCTTGTTATTACTGTACTTAAATCATTTGATATTATTTTTAAATTTCTTTGAATACTACCAAAACTCATTTTTAATTTTTCATCATCTGAATTTTGAATATTTTTTTTTAATTGTTCAATAGTTCCTTTTTCAGTTGTCATTAAATTTTTTACAATTAAATTACACATAATATTATCAATTATAGGAATATCTGGATGTAATTTCTTAATTTTTTCAAAAAGATAATTTTCAATTATTTTAAATTTTCTTTTAATTTGTATTTTTTTTTGAGTTTCTAAAATATCAAACTTTTTATTTTCCAAAAGAATTGCATTAAAATTAGGAAAAGTTGAAATAAAACTTAAAAGATCTTGAGAATATCCAATATAAGTTTTTTCATTTTTTTGTTTTTTTTGAGAATTCACAAATGGAACACAAATATCAAAAAAATCTGCCTTTGGATTTAATTCAACTTTAATTGGCTTTGGGAAAGGATCTAATGATAATGGTACAATTTCATAATCGATTTGAATTTCTGAAATAAGATATATTAAATTTTTTAAATAAATTTTAATTTTTTTTAAATTTTTCATTTGATTTATTATTTTACTACAAATTGTGGAAACTTTATCATATAAATTTATTGATTCATTTATTTTATTACTTATTTCTATATAAATATCACTTAATTGAATGTTATTTTCTTCAAATTGTTGAATTAATGGAATTAACGTTTGTGGATACCAAAATGATTGAATATTATCTGTTGTTGATGAAACTTCTGTTTTTAAAAAATTCATTGATTCAGTTAATACATTTTTTACATCATTATTTTCTAAATTTAATTTTTGAATATGTTTATCTTTAAATAAAAGATTTGATAATAAATTTTCAAATTTTATTATTAATTGTGATTGTAAATTATTTTCTTTTATTACATTAGTTGTGTTTGTAAAAAAAATACAATTTGGATTTGATTCTATTTCTTCTTTAGATATTTTCATTTCATCCATGTATATTCGATTTGTTATTAAAAAATATTTTTTAGAATTCGGCTTATTTTTTATTTCATTTAATCTATTTATTTTTCTTTTGTAAAATATATAATCATTTAAAAAAATATTTAAAAAATTTTGTCTATTTTCAATATAATTTTTATATGAAATATCTAAATTTTTTGGTATAAAATCTTTTTTATTTTGGTAAAATATATTTTTTAAAATTTCAATTATTTGAATATAATCATCAACAGTTAAACAAAAAGTATAAAATCTAAATTTTCTATCAGGATATTCTTTGAAATAATCATAAGCAAAATTATCAAATTCAATTTCTCCAGAAGTCAATTTTTCAATATAATTGGAAAATTTAAAATTAGTTAAAGTTTCAAAAAAATTATAATATAAAGGCATAAATTCTTTTAAAATAAACAAATTAAAACTAGTATATTTAATATCCTTTTCTTCATTATATAATTCCCCTTTTTGAACGTATTCTAAAAATTGAAAAAGGAATTTAAATTTTGATGCAATATTAGGGTCAATAATTAAATCAATATAAAGTTCATTATTACATGAACTTAAAAAAGGAAAAATTATCATAGAAAAAAAATATTTAGCAACAAAACGATAAGTATCTAAAATAGAAATATTAGGAATTTTTTTTTGAATTAATATTTTTATCATTTTACAAACACATCTTATACTATGAGGAAAAATAGGAGCCTTTTCTAATAAATTTTTAAATAAAATACATAAAATTGTTTTAATTGACATAAAAGATTTCATATAATAATTTAAAATATCTTCAGAGGAATCATAATTAAATATTTGTTCAATTAATAAAGAGGGTGAAATAAATTGTTTTCCTTTATCTGTTATATTCAATTGTTTATTACAATATTCTTTCATAATTTTATTGTCACATTCATCTCTATATTTTTCTAATCCTTGTTTTGTTAAATCATAAAAAAATTGTCTGTAAAATTCATTTCTTTCTTTTTCATTCTGTTTTTCTTTTTCTTTGTAAAATAAAGATTCTTTCATATTTTCATCAATATTAGTAACATATGTTTTAATTGTTTCTAAATTAAATTCCCAGTCTTCATTTCTTCTCAATGCACATTCATTAACGATAATTTGCATTATATCATGGAAAAATTGCTTAATCTCATATTTATTCTTAATTCCGTTTAACAAATGAAAACATTTTGTGTTTCTTAAAAAAAGCTCAAAATCATCTAATGAATTTATTGAATCAAATTCTTTATATAAAGCCCTCCAAATTAAAGTTAATAATTCATCTTCTACTATATTAACGTTTAATATATCTTCAAAGAAATTATCCATAAATAAATTTGAAAAAATGTCTGGAATTGAATCAATTTTTGCATTATCATATATTTTATAAATTAATTCTGGATCTTGTCTTATTGAAGATAATATAGTTTTACAACTACTATAATTAGAAGATAAAAATTTTTCCGAATCTTCAATAAATTCATATTTAATTTTTCCTAATTTTTCATTTAATGCTAAGTGTTTGGTTATAAAATCTATTTTTAATTGATATATTTCTTTTGAACTTTCTTCTATATCTTGAATTTCTTTTAATGAATTTAAAACTATTATATTTATTATTTATAATTTTTACATAAAAGACGTTTTGTTGAGTCTTTAAAAATTAAATTTTGAAGTTTTTGAAATGTTTCTAAATGATTTATATTTTCCATTTATTATTATAAAAAAATAACATTACTTTTTGTTGAAATAGAAATTAAAAAATAATTTATGAAAAAATTTTAATTAATTATGAAAATAAAAAA
Organism: Isotricha sp. YL-2021b; assembly: GCA_023805745.1. Lineage (NCBI taxonomy): Eukaryota > Ciliophora > Litostomatea > Vestibuliferida > Isotrichidae > Isotricha > Isotricha sp. YL-2021b. Next base: position 10,187 of record JAJJKW010001502.1, on the reverse strand, counting down.
AACTTAAAAAATGTCCTATTATGATGATATAATTAAATGTAATATATCATTATTTGGGCCAAGTGTAGGGAAAACATCATTAATTTATCAATATTTAGAACATAAAGAACCAAATGAAGGAATAACAAAATTATATGAACCAAAAGATAAATATATCGAAATTGGAATTGATACAATTCAATTACATATATATTTTAATAAAGAAGAAAATAAATTTGATAGTTTTAATAAATTTTTTATTCCCGGAACAAATATAGTCATTTTAATATATGATATTACTGATAAAAATACTTTTAATTTAATGAAAGAATATTATTATCCTCAAACAATAAAATCTTTAGGAAATAATATTTTAATTGGAATTGCAGGAAATAAATTAGATTTAGAGAAAAAAAGAGAAGTTTCTTATAAAGAATGCGAAGAATTTTCACATTCTATCAATGCAGTCTTTAAAGAAACTACTGCAAAAAATAATGAAACAATAACAGAATTAATTGATGAGCTAATTAGAAAATATATTGAATATTATAAAGGAGAAAGTGAGAATAATATTATGAGAGAAGAAGCTTGTTGTCAAAATCAATGCATAATTTATTAAATTATTATTTATAGTTTATTTTTATTTAACTCTATGTATTTAATATGAATGAACTTTATGGATTGGATTTAATAATGTTTTTTTGGTTTTTGTAAAATATTTTTTATATTATTTTAATTATTTATATTTAGATATTCTTTAAAATTTCTGAAATATCATTTCTATTATTTATTTTTTTTAATTATATTCAGAAAAACATTTTTTATACTCTTCACTATATCATTATTTAATTAATTATTAATATTTTTAATTATTTAATTGAAACAATGAAAATTACTACTTTCCTTAAATTTTCATTAACAATAGTTAATCTATTATTGATATTATATATTAATACTGTATTATTTTTCTCTATTTTTTTTTTAATTTAAACAAGTATAATCATAATTCATAAAAAATATTTTTTGAAATATCATTTAATCCATAAGAAATTCAAAAAACAATATAATATCAAATATCTTTTTAACACATCTTCTATAAATTTTATTATTTTCAATTTTTTATATAATTTCAAATCAACTTTTTTATATAAGAGAAGTCTCTTTATTTTCTATTTTAAATTTATTTGATATTATATATTTTTTAAAAATAGAATATTTATGCTTCAATTGTTCTATTTTCATACATAAAAATTGAGATTCTTCTTTATAATTCCTTTTTATTTATTATAATAAAATAAAGGAAATTTGAATACTTTCTATTTATTTTTGTATTCCCATATAAATATCTTTAAATAAATTTCATCAAAAGCTATTTTAATTTTTATATGACCTTTTAAAGATGAATTTTATTCTCTCCAATCTAAGTTATTTGATCCTTTTTTATATTTCTTAATATTTAAATTAATATTTTTTTATGTTTTAATTATTTTTTTTATTTTTAATTCATAAAATGTTATGATATCTTAACACTCGAATTAATGACAAATGAAATACTAATAATAAAATAGTTATAATTTAAAGACTATTTAAATATAGTTGTTTTTATTTATGCGTTAAGTTTTCTATATAACTCAACAATTTCATTTTTTAAAAATCAGATTGAATTCTTAATTTTAATATAAATATATGAATATCTTTTTAAAAATAATTTTTACAATTAAACTTTTACTATTAAAATAATAAGCTATGAAGATACAAAAAATATATTTTTTTTTAAATTATAAATTAAATATAGTAACTAATCTTAAAAATTATTATTAAAAGATTAATAAAAAATATATATAAATAAATGATAAACATCATTTGAAAAAAAATAAATTTCTTTTATTAAGAATTATTAATTATTATACAGCATAAAAAATCTAATTTATTCAAAAAAAATATCATAAAAAATTATTCTATTAAAATAATGGAAGATGAAACCAATTAAATTTGATAAAATAAACTTTAATCACCCAAAAAAAAAAAAACTTTTTTATCATATAAAAATATTAAAATTACTAATGATATTATTTTTTATAATTTATAAAATCCAAAAAATATTTTGTTATTAATTATAAAAATTCATTTATAATGCAGGGCAATAGAAAAATGATAATTAATATAATAGAGGAAGATGGAGAATTGGACCCATCATTATTAGATATGGATAAATTTAGAAAAGAAATTTCTCCACCTCCTTCTTTAAGAAGTTTTAACATAACAAATGAAACGAATAAAACTAATTATACAAATAAAAAAAGAAATAGACAAAACCATAAAGTTACAAAGAAAAAAAAGGAAAATAACAAAAGTAAAAAAAAAGAAAACAGTAAAATTATTTTTATTAATTTAAATTTTATTGATTAGAAAAAACAAAAAATATCTTAAATGAAAAATGTGTTGTTTGCCATCAATGTAATAAAATAAATTATGAGAAAAATGTGTTAACATGTAAAAATTATTTTTGTTTAAAATGTTTTTGTGAAAGATGTATCAAATCATATGTAAGTTATAAAAAAAAATAAAATTAAATTTTTTAAATTTTTAGGGAAATGATTTTGAAAATTTAAAAAAAAAATATAGTGATAAAGGGTAAATAATATTTATTATATTTTAGATGGCAATGCTATAAATGTAATGATAAATGTAAATGTTGTGAATGTGGAAAAATAAGATATAATAAAAATAATGAATTTGTTCATGAAAAAGATTTTGAAATTTTAAAAAATAATTATGAAAACAATTTAAAAGAAGAAAAATGTTTTATTAAAGAATCAAATTTCAATCCATTCAAAGAAATCTCAAAAGAAGAAATGAATAATTTAAAATTAAATGCTGAATTTTGTGAAAAAAATAAATTTTCTTTATATTCTTATAATAGTTTTAATAATTGTTTTATTTGTAATAAAGTATATAACTGTAATTCTAATGATTTCTTATTTTTTCCTTATTTTGAGAATTTTCAAAAATATTTGAAATATTCTTTTATTGAGAAAAAAATTATGTATAATAAAAATAATTTTGGAGAAAACTTTATTTTTTATCAAAAATTTGATTACTTTATTCTTCCTAATTCAAGAATTTCAATTGTTATTTGCAAATTTTGTTTTATGAAATATTTAAATTTGAAAAATGGTTTAAATGATATTATATCCAAAATTCTAGTTTTAAATACAAAAAATAATATATTTAGGAATAATAATATTGATAATTTTTTAAATAATGATTATAACTTCAGGAATTCTTTTATAAATAATAATAATGGGAATAATCCTTATAATATTTATAATAATGTTAATCATAATTTTTATCAATATTTTAATTATTTTCCAAATTTGAATAATTCAAATAATAATAATTTCAATTTAAGTTTAAATTATAACAGCTTTAAGCCTATTCAAACATATTATTTAAGTCCAAATTATTTATACAATTTTGATTATAATTTAATTAATCAAACATTTAAAAAATAAAAATAAACAAATAAATTGATTTTTAATTATTTTTATTTTAACAATATAACAAATATAATATTAAGTATAAATTATTTTATATTATATATTTTTATAATTTTTTTAATATTCAAAATAAATAATTATTTATATATTTATTAAAATAAATAAATATATAAAATAAGAAAAATTTTTTTTTTACTTTTTAAGTAAATCTAATAAAATCCTATCTTTTGTAATAATATTAAAATACATATTTAATCCATTAAAACAGAAATTAATATTTGTATTTTTATTTATATTAAAACTAGATAAGTCTAAAAATTGTAAATTAGAACAATTAAAAAACATTGATGACATATTTTTAACATTAGATGTAATAAAATTACTTAAATCTAACATTTCCAAAGAATAACAATTAGCAAACATGGCTTTCATATTCGTAACATTTTTAGTATAAAAAGTAGATAAATCTAATTTACTTAATGAAGAGCAATATGAAAACATATCTTCCATATTAATAACATTCATAGTGTTTAAACTAGATAAATTTATATAAGTTAATGATGAACAATAAGAAAATAAATCTTCCATATTTTTCACCTTAAGAGTATTAAAATTTGATAAATCTAAATAAGATAAAGATGAACATTTAAAAAACATTCCTTTTATATTTGTTACATTTTCTGTTATTAAATTTGATAAATTTAAATTTGTTAAAGATGAACAATTAGAAAACATTTTGTTCATATCTGTTACTTTATTTGTGTTAAAATTACATAAATCTAAAAAAGTCAATTTTGTACATGATGAAAACAAAAAACTTGTATTTGTTAATAATTTAAGGAAGATAAATTTAAAAGTATATACTCCTTTTTTATCAAATTTATATTTAAAATTAAAATTTAATTTTTTATTATTTAAATAAATTTCACAGGACTCTTCTATTTCTTTTTTATTTAAATCACAACAATTTAATATTTGGATTTCTTTATTTATTTCTTCGTGATTTATTTTATATGAAGCAATTATAAAATTATTCTCTAATTGATTATTCTTATTTTTATTTTTTTTTTCTTTTTCATAATTATTATTTAATGTTTTTAAACTGATTTTTAATTCTTCATTATCAATTTTTAATTTATAATTTTCTTCTTTAATTTCTTTTTCTTTTAATAATAAATTATTAATTTTATCTAAATAATTTAAATTATTTTCTTCTAAAATATTTAAATTTTTTTTTAAATTTTCATTTTCTTTTTTTATGTTATCACATTCATTGATTAATTTTTCATTTGAAGCAATTAGTTCATTTATTCTTTCATCATAATTTATTTTATTGTTATTCAATTCATCATATTTTTTTTTCATTTCATTATATTTATTTTCAATATCTATTTTTTCCATTTTATTTTTTTGAGCAAAGAAAAGAATTTCTTCTATTCTTTTTTTAGATTCAATTTCAATATTTTTATAAGTTTTAAACTCATTCTCCAATAATGAATACTTTTCTTGATAAAAGCAACATTTATCTTCAATTTCCTTTCTTTCTTTTTGAAATTGTGTAAAAACCCTTCTTTGAACTCCTTTAAAAGTATCCATAAAAAAATTTAAAAAATTAAACCAAAAAAAAAAATATAAAAAAAAAAAAACTTCAAAAAAAAAAAAAATAAAAAAAATAAAAAAATTAAAAAAAAAAATGAATCACAAAATCCCAATAAACCGTACAGACCATCCTTTTTGGACTCGTTACGACCCAGATGGTCGTGGTCGTGACACATACATAAGTCAAAACAACGGTGGATTTTGGAAAGATGCAGAGCCTCCTAAATACAAACCATCATATCCGTATTTTAAGAACTACAACTACCATTCCTTGAGTCACATGGCAGCTCCATTTCGTTACACTCCTGATGGCTCAGGTCGTGATTTATACGTAATAGTGGATCCAGGACTTCGACACGATTTTCGTCCTTTAGGAACTTATTCTTTACAAGGTTTCCTTAGAGGAGGACAAGATTCTGTTAATGTTAATTTGAAACCGCATTATATGGGAGTCAAAGAAAAAATTATTAATAATCAAATTAAGAAATTAGAAAAAAAACTCGCTGATAGATTATATGAACCTGGAAAAGAAAAATTAAGAAAAATTAGAGCTCTTACTGAAGAAAAAAAAAAAATTGCTAAAGGAATCGATGATGATAATTTTAATAAAGTTAAAAGAATTAATACTAATTATGCTAAAGAAGGAACTGAAATGTCCAGTGCTGCTTTAGCTGAAGGAGGACCTATTCCTTTTTTAAGAGAATATCCTGATGAGGGAAATACTGTTATTCCTGATAATCCTAGACTTAAAACTTCTATTAATTTCTATCATGGAATTAATCCTTTACCTGTTTTACCTAAACCTAGGTTTTATAAAAAATTGATGAGGTTAGAAATTAAAGATATTGAAGGATGTTAGGCTTTTTTTTTTAAATTTTTTTTTTTTAGATTGTGGTTTTAAAATATAATTAGTTCATTTTTTTATTTATTTTTTTAAAAAGCAAATGAAAAAAATCATTATTTTTTATTTGTAGGATTAGAAAGATTTATAATATTTTTGAAGTAGATTAAATGATCTTTATGATTTTAATGAAGATGCTTTTTCTTTTTTTTATAGAATTATATTAAGGAAAAATTAATTTTGCCTTCAAATAAGTCTATTCATTTAATAATAATAATAATTAATTTGGAATTAAATTAAATTTAAATAATAAAACTAGAAAAAATATAGAGTTAATAAAAATAATTAAAAAACATTGAAAAAATTCGGATTTTTAAAAACTTAACAATTTATTCAAAACTGAAAATTCTATAAAAAATTTAAAAATAAATCTTTTCATTTCCAATTTGTAAAATTTTTTGTTATTTAAAAAATGGAGAAAAAAAATATTTAAAAAATTTAAATTACTTTCTTTCCTTGGAATAAAAAAATTAAAAAAACAAAGATATTCAAAAATAAATTGATTTGGATTCTTTTATAAAATTCTATAAAAGATAAATAATATATCAACTAAATCAATAAATATTTTTAATGGATAGTTAATTTTATTTAGATTATTCTTAAATATTTCTCCAAGTAAATAAATATAAAAAATATTTACTAATTATTTATAAAAAAAGTCTAAAAGAGAAAATACCTTTTTCTATCAAATGATTGAAAAATAATACTATTTATAAAAATTAAAATCCCAAATTTTTACTTACAATTCTTGATTTAAAAACTTTTATCATATTTTCGTTTTTCATTATATTTTCTTGTATACTATTCATTAATTTTTTATTTTCATTTTTTTTTTTCACCAATAATAATTTAAATTTAGCAAATTTATCATAATCTTTTACAGTAGTATTAACATGTTCTTCTAAAACATCAATATTATCACTAAGTTGAAAAGCTAATTTTGCAGTCATTGAAGATCTTTTTAAAGAAGGTCTTTTTATTCTTTCTGTATTACATTTTAAACTTTTTATAAAAAGATTATATCTATTAGTTTTATTTAGATTTGCATTTATTATTGCATTATCTGATATTTTAGTAAATGAATTTTTTCCTTTTTCTTTATTATTTTTATTGCTATAATTTTTAGAAAATTCTTTTTTTAATGTTTGATGTGGAATTACAGTATGATTTGTTCTATCATCAAATTCATTATGATCTCCAGAAAATAAATTATCTAAAATATTATCGTTTAAATATTTATTTTGTTTGTTTAAAATCATTAAATTTTTATATTTATTTGTTAAAAGATAAGAATCTTTTATTGATTTTTTTAATTTATTTGTTTGATTTAGTTTTTTTATAGTTCTTTGGATAAAAGTATTACTAAATTTATTTGAATTTTCATCACATATTTCAAAATTTTTGATATAATTTGAGTTTTTTTCTTTACAAAGAATATTATATTTTAATAATTTTGAGCCTACTTTTTCCATTAATAATAAAAATTTTGTTCTTTTTTTTAATTTATAAATTTGATAATAATTAATTTATTTATTTTAAATAATTGTTTTATCTTTTAATTTGATAATCCAACTTTTTTTTAGATTTTAAATAAAATAATTTAACTATGAATATAATTATTCCATATATCGTTAATATATTCATCTTTTTTTTCAATAATACAATTTTTATTCATTCCTTGAAACATAGAATCAAACTTTTCTTCTTTCATATTTTTATCAAAACCAGAAGAATTAAAGTTTATAATATTAAGATAATTCATTTGAGAACAATTTTCAAAAATATGCTTTAACTCTGCTTCTTTATTTAAAGTAAAATTTGATAAATCTAAAGAGGGTAAAGAAGTGCCAGAAAACATATATGAAAAATTTTTTGTATTATGAGTGAAAAAATTTGAAATATCTAAATTTCTTAAAGAATCACAACCCATAAACATAAAAGCCATTGTTTTAACTTGATTTGAGATAAATTTAGATAAATCTAGATTTTGTAAAGATTTGCAATTTCTAAACATTCCATTGAGATTTATTACATTATATATCTCTATTGTTTGAGGAAAGATTATATTAGTTAAACTTTCACAATTAGAAAACATAAATTCCAAATTTTTAGTATTTTTAAAATTAAAACTTGATAAATCTAATTTTTCCAATGATCTACAGCCAAAAAATAATAATCCCATATTTTCAACATTTGAAGTATTTAAATTGGATAAATTTATTGTTTTTAATGAAGAACAATTACAAAACATCCATTTCATTGAATTACTTTCTTTTAAATCTATTTTTGATAAATCTAATGATGATATACATGAGCAATCAAGAAATAAATCTGAACAAGTTTTTAATGGTTTTTTGAAATGATATTTTATTTTATAAACCCCTGTGTTTTTAAATTGATAATTATAAGAAAAACCTATATTTTCATTATTAATATATATTTCACATGATTTTTCTAGTTCTATTTTATTATCATTTTTAGGCTTTTCATTTTTGTTTATTAATCTTATATATTTATTTAAATCATCATTTTTTATTGTTAATGTTCCTTCAATATAATTATTATTTTCATTATTATTTTTTTCTTTTTTAGAATAAATTAGAGCTGGAAATTGAATTTTATTTATAATAATATTATTTAAAATATTTACGTTATATATTTTGAAATTATTTTTTGCATTTTTTTCATAAATTAAATTATTTGTTTCAATATTTTTAATATCCTGGTAAAAATCAAGTAAATATTTTTTATATTCTTCGATAGTTTTACTTAAGTTTTCCAAATATTCTATACAATTTTTAATTTCATTTAATTCAAAATTAGTGTATCCAATATCATTAAAAGAAATTAATATATGATTGGAATGATTATTCATACAAATTTCACAAATATTTGTCCTACAATTTGTACAATAAATACTATTTTGTATTAAATGTTCTTTACATATAATATTATAATATGATTCTTTTAAATTAAAAAATGGATGTTTATAATAACTATTCAAAGTTTCAATTGTTTGATTAACCAAAATATCACTTAGTAAATCTTTTAAATTTTTATTATTAATAGTAATTAAATTTTTTTGAAAATTTTGTTTTTCTTCATCTTCTTTTTTATATTTATCTTTAAATGGTTTTTTCATGAATAACATGAAATAAATCAATTCTCCAAATTTATATATTTCTTCTCTTTCATTAATTATTTCTGAAGCATCATTTCTCAATCCAGATATTTTAATATCTAAATGTTCAATATCATCAAAAGTAATTAATATATTTGAAATATTAAATTCCCCATATAATTTTATTTTTCTATCCAAAATAAATTTATATTTTCCAAATTCATCCGTTGAGATATTTTTCATATCTTTAGTCCACGGGGTATCACATCCACAGTTTATTACAAATAAATTCGTAATATCAGCATTATCTAATTTGCAGATAACTACCGGAATATGAAAATTATCATTCCACATTATAACTTCAAATATGTTATTTATTTTTTCAAATATAGATTTTAATTGAGAAACAAATTCATTTCGATCAACTAAATTCCACACTTGTCCGCGATATGTCTTTTCGATGTATTTTAACTCTGGGTGAGTTTCAGAAGCTAGTTTTATAACTTTGATAACGTCGTCAACAAGCACAACTCTGGATGTCGAATTTCGTTTATCACCAGAGTTCATAAAATACATTGCAAGAATATCGATAATCGAGTATCGTTTATTCAGTTTAATCACCTTCCATATAAATACTGATATCATCATCTGACTCAGTAAATTGATTTGTGTCATAATCATCGTCACCATCTTCGTTTTGATAACTAGACGAATTAAAATTATCTGGATTTGCATACAGATCTCCGAGATAATTATTAAAGTTTTCATCATCATCATTTGAAAAATCTTGATCCGAATAATCTAATGATAATGGATCATTTGCTTCATCTAATGGTGTTTTATGTACTGTGACTGGCGCATACATTATAAACCTTTACCCAGGAGATTACAGCGAGTGGCACGATGCATATGTTACTTATGTAAACTATGCCGAATCAGCATGGTATTTATCAACGCTGTTCAATAGCACACTAGGCGGTGTTTGTGATGCTGGAGGTGCTACCACCCCTTCTTCTTTATTGGCAGCTTGGGGTAGTTCAAACTCAACAGGAATATGGGGAGAATATTATAGCCAACCAGATGAAGT
>JAJJKW010000058.1:0-22048 GCA_023805745.1 Isotricha sp. YL-2021b | reverse complement strand
AATCCCCAATCCCCAATCCCCAATCAATGGAAAAATTATTCTAATTAAAACAATTTTTAATAAAATATAAAAAGAAAAATACAAAACTTAATAAAAGTTTTTTTGATGATGTTTTAAAGTTTTCTCCTAAAATTACTATATGAAATTATTCTTTTCTTTCAATATTTTTTATTCTTTATTAATTATTTTTTATTATTCACATTTTATTAATTAAAAATATTAATTATTAAAAATTAGATATAATATTTTTAAAGTATTTAAATATTTATTCAATTATATTTCAGTATCAAGTTTTTGAGGTTCTACTAATTCAGCATCAAAATTTCTAGAATATTGTTTTTCATTTAATTCAAAAAATAAAAATGTTAAAATTATAATAATTATAGGAAATATTATAATAATTATTTGATGAATTATAACAATTTTTTTAAGATTAATTATTTTACTATTCTTAAAATCTGAAATTACAATTTGATAAATATAAAAACTTATACAAACTATAATATGAAATAAATATACAATGATGATTTTTTTTTTTTCAAGTTTAATAAATTGATTTCTTAAAATTAACCAAAAATAAAAAATTAAAAATTCTCCTATTAATAATTGAAAATAATAAAATTTAAATTGGATTGTGTTATAATGTAAAAAAATATCATCAAATATAAGAAAACAATTAAATAAAGCTAGTGAAAATTGAAGAATACCAAACTTTCTATTATACACAGTATTATCCATACTAATTGATTCTGTATTTTGGTTTATACCTTCCATTTTATTAGACAATAAAATATTAAAATTATTCAAATATTAATTGTTTGATTTATATTGTTTAATATATACTTAAAAATATTCTATTTATATTTTGAATGATATACAATAAGAAAATTATAATAATATTTTTTAATATTAAATATTTATTTACCATTTTTAAAATATTTATTTTTTTTCAGTGTATATATCTTTTTTAAAAAAATCTCTATAATTTTTTGAAGGAATTATTACATCTTGTATTTCCATAAATGGAGTTGAATTTTCAATGTTTAATTTATATAAATTATTTTCTGGGTCAGAAAAAGTTTCAGTATTTTGATTTTTTTCAATTTCTATTAATTGTTCTAGTATTTCATTATTTTTAGTTATTTCAGTATTTTCATTCAAATCTTTCATTTTTTCATTGTTTATTTTATTATTTTTAGTTGGAATATTTTGAAATTCTATATCATTTTTCTTTGGAATATTATATGTAAAAGATTTTTTAAGGTAATTATCATTTAAATCATCTTTAGTATTTTCTGATATATTTGAATTTATATTTTCATTTGTTTCAAGATTTAAATTATTTTTAGAATGTTCTGTGTTATAATTTAATGAATTATCATTATTTTTATGATTTATTTGAATTGGAATTTCTTCTTTTTCAAAACTATGATTATAATTCTGGTAATTTTGTTCAATTGAATATTTATTTGAATTTTCTTTCTTAAAGTTATTTGAATCAAAATTTGAATTATTATTTATATCTTCTTTATTTTCATAATTATTATAATAATTATCATTATTATTTTGAAATTCATTTAATTTCTTTATTAATAATTCTCTTTCAATTTCTCTTCTATTTCTTTTTAAAGTTTCTTCCATTATAATATCTTTATTAGTGTTAAAACAATTTTTAGTATATAATCTCTTTTTAGGTTTATATTTATTTATTTTAGGTTGAAAAGAAGGTAATGAATTAATATCTCTTATTTTTTGTCTTTCATCATGTTCTTCTTTATCATTATATAATCTAGTAAAAGTATCGATGTTTCCATTTTCTTTTTTTAATTTATTTATTATTTTTATACTTTTATTATTTATTTTTGGTTTAAAACCATAAATTTCATTTTCATTATTTTCTCTTACAATTCCAGCAACTTTTCTTTTATAAATAACATTATTTTTCCATTTAAATTGTTTTTCAACAAATTTTTCCCATTCTTCAGGTTCATATTTTCTATCATTTTTATTCATTAAAATTTGTTTTTCTTCTTCTTCTAAAATTTTTACTTTTTCCTTTTTTTCATTTATAATTATATTTGTTAAATGTTGACTATGAATTTGAGTAGCTCTTTCAAATAATGGAATATAATCTCCTTTTTTATTAACAATATAATTTGAAAAAGAATTTAAACCAGGAGCATCTTTCATTAAATTTTCTTCTTCATTAATTAATTTTTTTCTTTTTACATCTAACATTTTATTTTTATACTTTAAATGTCTTATTTCTCTTTCATAAATATTCATTCTTTTTTTCTTTTTTTTATATTTTAAATTTTTTGTGAAATCTGGAAAATAAGTTATATCTGTTTCTAAAATTTCTCCTTCTTCTTCATTTTCAGGTTTTATATATTCTATTTGATTAATTTCTATATTTTCTTCTTCATTATTTTCTTTTGTCGTTAATTGTGGATTTGTAGTTATAAAATTTTCATTATTTTCTTTTATTGTTGAAATTGGTGTTAAAGTTGTTATATTTTCATTTCCTGAAAAATCTGATTGAGAAATTTTATTTTTTATTAATGATTTTGAAGATATATTTTCATTTAGATTTTTTTTATTATTATTTTGTTTTTGAAATTCTTCATTGTATAAATTATTTTGATTTATTTTTTTATTTTTTTCTTTTGAATTTTTTTTTGAATTATTTTCTATAATTTTATCTTCTAATTCTTCATTTATTGAATTTCTACTTTCCTCTTCTTCAGATTTTTTACTTATTATTTCTTTTTCATTTTCTTTTTCTTCAGTAAATAATTTACTGTCATTCATTTTTTTATTTTCTTCATTAAAAGAATTATTATTATTATTAAAATCACTTATTGGAATATCATTAATACTATTGTCTTCACTATTTTCTTTTAAAATATTATTTGAAGAATTTTTTTTTAGTTTAACTAAATTAGAATCATTATTATTAACTGAACTATTAATATTTTCAAGAGTTATAGTTCTATTATTATTTAAACTTTCTTCTTTTTCATCTAAACTTTGATAATTTAATCCTAATCTTGCCATTTGATCAGCTAAAATTTGTAATTTATTAAATCCATTTCCTTTTTCAAATTCAATTTCCATAAAAATTTTAATTATTTTTTTTATATCATTAATGTTTAATTAACATCTTAAATGAAAGCAGCTACTCATAATTTATTATTTTGTAATAAAAATACTTGTATTAATAATGAAAAGAATTTTCCATTATTAGTTAAATCAACTAAAACAGAAAATGTAACAATAGAAAAAGATGATGAAAGAACAAAAAGTTTTTTTAAAAATTTAGATAAAAAAGCTTTAAATGAATGGTGTAATAATTTAAATGTGTATAAATATGATTTAACTTTACCAATTGAAGAACTTGAAAAAAATGAAGAATTTTATAATTATTTACATCATATATTATTTGAAATTCAAGTTGTTGAAGGAGCTTTAGTTTGTTTAAATTGTAATAGAGAATATTTAATTAAAAACGGTATTCCTGATTTCGTTTTAAAAGATGATGAACTTTAATAATATTTATGATATTTTTTAAATTTAAAATTTTTACTTTAAATGAAAATAAATATAAGAAAACTTTTAATTAATTTTAATTTATTCTTTTTAAGTTTAATATGGAAAAACAAAATAATAAGTATGGTTCATTAAAATATCATTTAATTCAAATATTAAAAAATTTTCCAAGCTCAAAAATTGTTTTTTCATTGATAATTATTATAAAATTTATTCCATTGTTTGTTGTTTCTCATGATTGGAAAATTTCTAAAAATTCTGGAATTTCTTTTTGGGCTAGAAAATTTACATTATCAGAAATAATAAATGATTTTAAAAATATTTATTTTTTATATGCATTATTATATATTTATAGTTTTTTAACTGGAATTTCTTTTATTCTATCTTTATATCAAATTATTTCTCATAAATATAATGATAATTATATTTGCTTTATTCAATATTTATCTTTAATATTAAATTATATGCTGACTTCTTATTTTTTATCAATTTTTGTAGAAATTATTTTTGATGATAAATCAAGAAAAGATGTTTCTCCTATTTTATTTTATTTTTCAGTTTTTTTAATAGGTTTAAATTTTATTTTTATTTGTTTTAATGAAATTTTTTTTTCAAATTTGATTATTCAAGAACCTTTTTTTATAAATAATTATTCAAATTTCACTAATGTTTTAGGAAGAGTTGATTTTACTTTTTTATTTATAACATTTCTTCAAATGGTTGTTCAATTAGAATTCCATTTAAATGATGATCATATAATAATAGTAAAAATTGTCATAAGAATTTCTTATTGTTTAATATATTTATATCAATTTATTTCCCATAATAATTATTATTATAGATATTATATTGAAATTATATTAAGATTTTATTATTCTTTAAATTTTTCTTCTATTTTAGTTGAATTTTTTGTATTATTAAATTATTTTAAAGATAAAGTTTATATTTTACAAGAAGATACAGCAATTCTCTACATAAAAATATTTGTTGAAATTTTTTTGAGTATTCTATTTACAAATATTTTTTTTAGCTTAGATTATAAATATATTAAAAAAAATGTAATAAAATTCAATTCCAAAACTCCAGAATATTACACAATTCATATAATAAAAATGTTAAATATTATTTATTATATGGATAGAACATCAGATTTTAAACGTATTATGAATGAATTAAATTATTCTTTAAGAAATAGAGTTCATACTCCAAAATGTAAAGATGAAGTTAAATGCTTTTATTGTCATGTTTATAATTCTAATGATTTGAATAGGGAAATAAATGATTATATTGAATTATCAAAAAATAAAATTGATAATACACCTGCTCATAAATTTTTAGAAGAAAAATGTCCTATATTTCATAATTATTTAGTCAATGAACTTACAAATTATGAAAATATTCGTTATCAATGGAAAAATTATTTTACTGCAATTTCTATTATTATTATTTATTTTTATGTTTTTAAAAATAATTATATAAAATGCCTATATCTTATTGAAAAAATAAAAGGAATTAAAGAAAATAAAATTAGTTTAATTACTAAATTACAATTAGATATTATGCAAAGGAAAATAATTGAAAGTTATCAAAAAGAAAAATCTTTTGAAAAAAGGAAATTAGTATATTTAACGAAAAATAAAAGAAAAAAAATTAAAAATTGTGAGATATTTACTGCAAATTTTAATTCAGTAAATAAATTAATTTTAATAGAAAAGGATATAAAATATATATTAAATAAATATCGTTTAATAATGAAAAATTTTTATGAAGAAGAAATATCATTTAAAAAGTATTCTGAATTAATAACAGATTTTTCAATTCAATTCAAGAATTATTTATATAGTTTAAATAAATTATTTAGTAGAACTAAATGTAGTATATTATATCCAATGACAAAAATTACAAGTTTTTTCGAATTTTTAACAAGAGAAATTCCAAAAGAATTAACAACTCCAATAAGTAATTTTTTTTCTAATCAAGTATCATCTTTAATTCATACTGAAAAAGAAGATTATATTTTTATAATAAATATTTTAATAATCAATCAAATACCAAAATTAAAAATAAAATATATTTCTGATGATTTAAGAAGAAAATTAAGATATTCAAGAAGTGATTTTTCAAAACTTGATTTTTCTGAATTATTTCAAAAAACTTTTTATAAATCTTATTATTATTTAATATTTAATTGTTTGGAAGATGGAATTGATTATTTAAAAATTCAAAATTTTTGTTTTCAAGATAAAAATAAGTATATTTGTATATTTGATTTTGATGGTATAATTTTATCTTCAGGAAAAGGACTTCAATTATATATAAGATTAAAAGATTCTAAAGAACAAAAAATTTTTAACACAAATGATAACCCTAGAAAAAGTAGTCTAATGAAATCAAAATTAAATACACAAAATAATTTTTGTGGTTCTTGTTTTTTATTTTCAAATAAAAATGGTAAAATAATTTCTATAAGTAAAGGATTTGAAGATTTCTTTTTTTTAAATACTTCAGTTTTAAATCAATATACTATTAATGCTATGGATATTTTTAAAATTAATAAATTAATTCCAAGAGGAATATTTGATATTAGTTTAATTTCAATTTTAAATAATATTGAAGAAATTTTTATGAAAGAAATTGGATTAATTTCAGAAGATGATTTTTCTAAAGTTATTATAAAAATAAAAGAATTTAAAGAAACTCTTCAAACTGTTAAATTTAATTTTCAAATTCATGGTTCATTTGAACAAAGAACTTTAGTAAAAGATAAAAGAAAAGAAAAGAAATATTTTATTTTTATTTTAAAATTAAATTTAGAAGAAATTTCTAAAAAAACAACAGAAAGTGGTATTTTAAGAATTGAAAAATTATTTGATAATAAAATAAAAACTTCAACAACATCTTCTTTAATAAGAGATGATTTATCTTTTCTTACTCATAATAATCTTGATGATATGATGACTCCACAAATTTTTGATAAACAATCAAATTATTTAATTTTAGTAAAAAAAATAAAACAAATTAATAAGTTAGGAATTATACTTTTAAAAAAGTTTTTTAAAATAAATCTCCAGAAAAATAATTTAAATATAAATAATGATAAAAATTATAATAATCCAAACCAAACTACAAATATAGATGATATAGAAATTTTAAATTATTCTGAAATGTCAAAGAAAAAAATAATTGAAAAATCAAAAGTAAAAATAAAAAAATTTTCATGTTTTAGACAATATTTTCCTTCATTTCTTTCTATAATATTTTATATTGCAATAATGTATTTATTTTCAGAAAATATAAAAAAAACAAAATTTTTAAGAGAATACTTAACATCATTTATAGAAGGAAATATGTATTATCAAACAGTTTGTCAAATTCAATTAAAAGTAATTTTAATGGCTTTTGTAGCTAATGGATTACAAGATGATATTATTGATAATATTTATAATAATTCATGGGAATATAATAAAGGTCAATTAATTTTAAGATACAATGATTATATAATATATTATAGAAAATATAATGAATTTAAAACTGCAAATAAAAAAGTTAGAGAAAATACTGAGAATGAATCTGAATTAAAAACGTTTATTCTTCCTTCTTATGAAGGAAAAAAAATAACAAAAGAATTAAATTTATTTAATGAAGATATTCATATAATTTTAATTCCAATGACTGAATTAACTGCTCTTCCTGTATATTATAATATTTCTGATTATTATTTTAATGAAACAATGGTTGAAAATTCAAATTATAGTCAATTAGATTATTATAATTATGTTTTTAGTAACGTTAAATTTCTGGAAGATTTTTCTCTTTATTTTTTCTATGAATCAAGTTATGAACAAAATAATATTTTAGAAAATGTTATAAAAGGTGAAATTAATGAACAAGAAATGATTTCTTATTTAATTTTAATTGTTGCTATTTTATTTACATTATATATATTAGTTCTATTTTTCATATTTTTTCAAAGAACTAAAAATCTATTTGCAAATTATTATTTAGGATATATTAGGTTAAGATTTTTTAATGTGTATATTGGAATGAAAATTCAATGTATTTTAGAATTCATTGAAAATTATAATTCAAAAGTAAATATTCATAAAAAAATTGAAGAAATTGAATTAATTGAAAATAATTTTGAAGAATTTATTTTCCAAAATGTTGTAAATGATAAATATGATAAATACAAAAATATAAAAATTCAACCTTTTCAAAGTAAAAAAATAAAATCATCTGAAGAAGAAACAGATTTTGGAGAAAAAAATAATTTCTTGACTAGTAAAAAAGAAATAAAAGAATTATCAAGAAAATTTTCAGAAACAAAAATAGTAGATTCAAGTAAATTATTTTCATTATTGAGAAAAAATGCAGTTCAATATCAAAATAATAATCAAGGAGTATTAAAGAAATTTTCACCTCCAAAAAAAAATTTATTTGGAACAAATAATTCAATAAGATCATTAAATATGAGTAATAATTATAATAATACAAATACAAATGTAAATAATACAAATAATTCTAATAATGATAAAAAAACAAATTATTCAAATTTTCATGAATCTTTTGAAACAAAAAATTCAAGTAATATAATTAATAAAACAAATGCTTCTTCAAATACAAGATCAAATATTCAATTAATTAATTCAACAAATAGAACTGGATATTCAGGAAAATCTAGTTTAAAATTATTAAATGCAAGTAACAGTCAAAATAAAAGTATATCTAAAAATAATTTAATAAAACCAGAAAATGATGCTAAATTTAAATTTATTCAAAATGGTAAAAGATTAGTTGATAGACCAATATTATATTTTAATTTCTTAATTCTTTTATTTACTTTAACAATATCATTTATTGGAGTTTCATTAGTTCAAATTTATATATCAATAGATACAATAAATTTATTAAAATCTGTAGTAGTATCTTTAATTAATTTTTTTAGATATTCAAAATATATAACAGAATTAGTATATATTTATGGTTTATCTATTTTAAAAAATGAAGAAATTACTCTTGAAGTAGAATTAACAAAATGGGATTATGATTGTGAAGAAGCATATAAATTTATTGGATTAAAAGAACATAAAATTTTTGATGAATTAACAACATGTTTTGAAGGAATTAAAAGAAAAATGAATTTATATTATTCAGGTAGTTTAAATTCAAAATTAAAAAATACCAAAAAATTTTTAAGAAGAATATATTCAAATAATTTTTGTAGAACATATTCTGAATTTTTAAGTAAAAATAAATACAATTCAATTTTGGGAGATTTATATTATTTACAATTTGTAACTAATGAGTCATTATATACTGAATGTGTTTCAATTGGAAATGGATTAAATTTAAAAGGATTTGATGTAGCAGTAGAAACAATGTATACTACAATTGTTGGTTTTTATAGTGATTTTATTAAAGATAATAGAACTGAAATTTCTAATTTAGAGAGAATTAATGATCCTTTTTTTGAAAGTTGTTTAATTGAAATACCTCGAATTTTAAGAAAAATTGATATTATGTTTTTACTTAATTTTAATTGGGATTTTGACTATATAAAAAATTCTAGCTTAATGAATACTATTATATTCTTTTTTTTGGAATTAATTTTAATGTTTGCTTCTACTATTTCTTTTATAATACAAATTAAAAAATTTGAAAGTGAAAGAGAAACATCTGAATTTTTTAATAATTGTGTAATTAATTCAATTTTGTACAAATAATTTCAAATGTTCTTTTTATATGATTTGTATTTATTTTAATGAATGATAAATAATTATCATTATTCCATATAATCTTTAAAAACAAAATTTATTTTGTAATATATTAAAAAATTATAAATATTTACTTAATTTCAATATAATTAACGATAAATAAAAAAATTAATATAATTAAAATAAAATAAAATAATGAATTATAACATAGAATTCATTAAAAGTGCAAAAAATCAAGAACCAATAGAAAAAATTATTGATGAATTTCAACCAAATGATGAGACTGAAATAAAATCAGTTTTTCGTCCATTTTTATCTGAAGAAAATGTAAAACCAAAATTAAATTTAAAAAAAATGCAAAATAATAATAATCATTCTATATCAAATTCAAAAAAGAAATATGAATTGTATAATAAAATTAAAAAAGATAAATCAGAATTTAAATCATATTTCAAAATAAAAAATACAGTTTTTAGTAAAATAAAATTAGATAAACCAGAAGCATTAAAAAAATTAGAAAAGGGATTAAAAGTAGTATTTTTTGGAAAAGAAGGTTATATAACAAAAAAAATAGATAGTTTAAAAAAAATATATAAAAAGAAAAGAAATTCAATAGGAATAGACACAAAAATTTATGCAGGAACATTAGATTTTTTAGATTTAAAAAATAAAAATAGTATGGGAGGAAGATTAGATGATTATAAAAAGAATTATTTATTTAGAAGTAATAATTTTTCTGTCGCAAGAGATAAATTTGGAAGAAGAGAAGCAATGTTTATTGCAAATAATAGTAAAAAGAAAAAAATTCAAAAAAATATTCAAAGAATTTTTTCAGCTCAAAATCATCAAAGCCCTTTTATTACAGATTATAAAAATAAACATTTAATTAATGAATATACTATAAAATTACTTAATGATAATTTTAATACAATTAATACTTATCGTTCAATTCCTCAATCTGCAAAAACAAGAAAAACAGAATCTAAATCTATTAAAAAAATAAATAGAACTTTTCAAAGAAAAAATAGAAATGAAAATAATAAAGTTATTGAAAATGATAATAATGGTTTATATTCAACTTATGAATATCATAATTGTAAATCTGATTTATATTCTCCAATTTCTTCTCCAGAAACAATAAAATTTAAAAAAGAAATTAAAAAAACAAAAAGAGAATTATCAGAAAGAATAAAAACAATGGAATTACCAATTCCAGATTTAGAAAGTGAATTATTTGAAATAATTGAAAGAACAAAATCAATGGAAAATGAAGATATTGAAAAAAAAAATTTTAAAAAACAAAAATTAAAAGAAGATATTTATATTATAACAGGAATTAAATTACCTGAAAATAAAAAAGAAACTCCAATAAAAGAATTAGTTAAAGAATCTTTAGAAAATAAAGATATAAGACAAAAAAAAGCTTTAAAAAGATTTACTAAAGGTTTAAAAAATATGGATGAAGAAACTGCTTTAAAATGTGTTGAAGAATTTACTCCTTATACTCCAAGAAAAGATTTTAAAAAAATTAATATATATAAACCTAAAAAAGTTGTTGAAGAAAAATATGTTCGTGATGAAAAATTAAGAAAGAAATGTAATCAAAATAATAAAAGAATGGAAAAATTAGCTTTTTCTTTAGATAAATTAAAAATCAAATATGATCTATAATTATATTTCTTTTATTATAATTAATTTTCATAAAATTCTGTTTTTTTTTAGATTAAGGATAATTAAGGTAATTTATTAAAAATTTTTAATATATTTTATTCTTTATAATAAAAAGAAATTTTTTCATTTAAAAAAAAAATAATATTTTTAAATAATTTATTTATGAGAAATTAGTTTTAACATTTTTAAATAAAATCATACCTAAATATAGAATAATAATGGGAGGAGTTTCTGAAAAAACTAAAATTGAATCAAGAATGTTAAGCTTAAAATTAAGAAGACAAAGAATAAAAGATGAAAGAGAAAAAGTTATAAAAGAATTAGAAGCAATGGTAAAAACTTCAGTTATTAGAGAACCAATTCCAGATTATATTGAAGATAATTCAAATAAAACTTTAAAATTAAAAAATCATTATTATCGAGAAAATGATAATATGAGTTTTGATAAACCTATTACTGTGAAATCTACTTCAAAATATACTCCTAGAGAAACTAAGGATTATTTTAAAAAATATCTTGGAATTCATAGTAAATATAAAAGTTAGATTAATAAAAGAAATTTATAAATAATAATTAATTATGTTAATAATATATATTCAATTTTAATTATATATCTTTTGAATAAATAATGTTTTATTTAATTGAATTTGCCAAAGAAATTATATATAAATTAATATAAAAAATTCATATTATTTTATTTATTTTTATTATATACAGTAAAGAAAAACTGGTTTTAAGTGTATTTTATACTTTTATAAATGTTTTAAATAAAAAAAAATTTACTATTTTTTTATATTATTTTTCTAAAGAAATGTTTCTAAAACTTAAAGATAATCTCATCTCTTTTAATGATAATCATATGTTGAAGCTTGATTTATTAAATCAATCTGGTCTAATCATTTTTATTTCTTTTTCTCCTTTTATAGTAATAAAAATAATACTAATTATTATTTTTACCTTACTTGAAATTTTATTTCCTATATTTTATATTTTAGAAACAATTATAGGTGTAATAATTTTTATTTTTTCAAAAATTAAAAATAAAAACGCAATTCTAGGTTATTTCCCATTTAAAAAAAAAAAATTAAAAATATTTCTTGATTTAGATAATACTCTAATTTATTCAACATTTTATAAATTACCAAATATTGATACTATATTAGTTTACAATAAAAAATATCATATTTATAAAAGACCATATTTAGATTATTTTTTATCATCAATTTCTTCTTTCGCAGATTTATTTATTTATACATGTTCAACACAAGATTATGCGGAACAAATATTAAAAGTGATTGATAAAAATAATATAATAAAGAAAAAATATTATAGACAAAATTGTATTAATTATCAAAATAAATTTTTTAAAGATGTACTTAAATTAACTCCTTCTTTCTCTGTTTCAGATAATATAATAATTATTGATGATAATCCTAGTGTATATTTAAATATGAAAGAAAATATTATACCAATTAAATTTTGGACAGGTGAACAAAATGATGATTCATTATTAAAAATTAAAAATTTAATTAAAAGCTATTATAATTCAGGAGGAAACAATATTAAAGATTTTATTAAAAGTAATTATTGTTATGATGTTTAATTTTCTAATATTTTAAATTATTTTTTAATTAACATTAAAACTGGTTATATATGAAAGATAATTAAATTTCACTTTTTAAAAATTTAATTTTTTTTTTTAAAATTTTGAATTAATTATTTATTATTTCTTCTTATTATAATAAGAAAAAATTTTTTTAAAAGATAAAAGTTTTCTAATTTAATAAATATTAAAAAAAAATAAAAAAATTTACTCTTAAAAAAGGAATTTCTCTTTGAAAAAAACAATAATTATGGAAATTGATAGTATTAAACCTAAAAAATTAAATGATGAAGATAATGAAGAAATAAAAAAAATTAATGCTCTATAATTCAGAAAGAAGATAAGATTATATTTTATTAAAATTTTTTCTTTTTATTTCAAAATTATATTTCTAAAAATATTTTTATAGTCTGTAAAAGACTGAAAAAATTATAATATTTATTTCATATTACTAAATTAGAATATTCTAATTTATATTTTTAAATGATAAGATATATTAGATAATTAAATTTTACTAATTAAATTAAAAGGAAAAAAAATTTGTTTTTTATTTATTTTTTCATTTTTCCATAAACAATATTCTCTAATTTTTTAATTTTTTGACTTAATTCTTTATTATCTTCAATTAATTTCTTATTT
The DNA here is from genome assembly GCA_023805745.1 of Isotricha sp. YL-2021b. Lineage (NCBI taxonomy): Eukaryota > Ciliophora > Litostomatea > Vestibuliferida > Isotrichidae > Isotricha > Isotricha sp. YL-2021b. Next base: position 8,872 of record JAJJKW010000058.1, on the reverse strand, counting down.
TCATTTAAAATTCTACTTATTGAATATTCATTATTTTGCTTTTCTGTCATATATTTATTTTGTTCTTGAGAAATTAAATTAAAATTTCTTTGTAATTGTTCTTTCTCATTCAAAGATATTTCAAGTTGATTATTAATATATTCATTTTGTTTTTTTAATCTTTGAACTGTTTGAATTAAATCATCATTTTGATATTTATTTGTTTCAATTAAATTTCGTATATCATTTTCTCTATCATTAATTACTTTTACTAATTTATCTTTTGAATTATCTGTTTCATTTAAAATATTTTGAATTTTTTTTTCATATTCAATTGATATTCTATTTGCTTCATTTTGTAATTGTTTTTTATTTGATATTATAATATTATCTAATTGAGATTTAAGAATAAAAATTTGTTCTTCTTTCTTTAAAACTGAATCTTCAAGAGTTTTAATTTGTTTTTCATATTCCATTGTTTTTATTCTATTTTCTTCATTTAAATTTGACATTTCATTATTAATTTCTTCATTTTGATTTCTAAGATTTTCAGCTTGTTCTTTTAAATCTAATATAATATTGTCTTTATCATTAATTATATCTTTTATTCTATTTCTATATTTTGTTTCTATTGAATTTGCTAAATTTGCTTGAGTTATTTCATAATTTTCAATTTGGGAATTTATTGCTTTTATTTGGTCATTTAAATTTAATTTAAATTTTTCAAAACTATTTTTAATTAATATTCCTTGATTTTGAAAATCATTTTTATCTTTTGAAAAATTTGATTGTAATTCATTTAAATATCCTTTAGAATAAAGTGAAGAATATGAGAAAAGATTATTATTTTCTTTACTTTTTTCTGTATAATTATTAATATTATCTATATTATTGGAAATAATATCTTTATCACCACTACTATTAATTTTATTCACATTATTTCTTGAATTATTACTTTTTTGTTGGACAATATCATTATTTTGATTTAATAAAATATTATCATTATTCTCAATCATTTCATTATTTTCATTTATTTCATTATTATCATTATTTTCATTTATTTCATTATCATTATTATCATTGATTTCATTGTTTTCACTAATTTTAATATTTTCATTAACTCTAAAACTAGTATTTTTTTCTTTAATATTACTTTTACTTTTTTTATAACAATTCTTATTATTTAAATTATAATTTAAAAATTGATTATAATTTACATCTCTTTCAGCTGTAATTGCAATTCTATTATGAAATTTTTTTCCAGGTAAACTATGAATATAATTATCACATTCTTCACATAAATATCTAAATAATTCACATTCCATACAAACAAACAAAGCTTCTTTTCCTCGACATCTTTCACATTTTTGCATAATTATTATTCAAAAATAATAAATCAAAAAACCAAATAAATAAAAAGAAAAAAAAAATTAATCAAAAAAAAAAAATATAATTAATTTTAATTAATAAAAAAAAAAAATAAAATTTAATTAAATAAATAATAAAAATTTACATATCTAAACTAAATGGTTATTAAATACAATACTTGTTCATTTTCAGAAAATAAAATTGCTCCAGGACATGGTTTAAAATATTGTGAAGTTAATGGAAAAACTCATATGTTTATATCAAAAAAAGTTCATAGATTATATTTACATGGAAAAAAACCATTAACAATAAGATGGAGTTTAAAATGGAGAACTGCTCATAAAAAAGGAAAAGTTGAAGAATCTAAAAAAAAAATAATTAGACAAAAAAAAGAAAGACAAGTTAAAGCTATTGTTGGTTTATCTCTTGAAGAAATTAATAAAATTAAAGAAAGTTTGAGAAACCCAAAAGAAGTTGATGCTCAAAGATTTAAATATGCTCAAGAAATTAAAGAAAAAAGAAAGAAATATTTAGAAAAAGTTAAAAAATTAAGAGGTGATAATAGACCTAAAGATAATTATGCTAAAAATGTTAAAGGAACTAAAGGTATTCATAAACATTAAAGTATTTAATTATTTGAAAATCTTATTTTTTGAAAAATGGAATTTTTTTTGATTTTTATTTTTTTTTTCTTTATTATATTTTTTTATTAATTATAAAAAAAATGGTAAGAAAAATATTATAATTTGTAGTCTGAAGAAGATTGTATTGTAAATATTAAAAATATTATTGAAAATAAAGTACAAGATTTAGAAAATATTGATAAAGATTTTATTAAACAATTAAAACAAATTTTCGAATTAATTGAAATTAAAGATAAAAAAATTAATGAATTATCTTCTAATACTTTAGTAAAACAATTGGAAGATTTAAAAAAAATACAATTAACAAAAGATTCAGAAATTAATAAATTAAATGAACAAATGTTATTTAAATCAAATGAAATTGAAAGATTAAAAAAAGAATTAGATGATAAAGTTCCAATTGATATTAAAAAAAAAGAAGAAGAATTAGAAAATAAATATAAAAAAGAGTTTGATGAATTTAAAAAGAAAATTAATGATTTAGAATTAAAGATATATAATTCTAATGATAGAGCTTCAAAATTAGAAAAAGATAATAAAATAAAAGATGAAAAAATAAATGAAATGGAAAAAGAAATTGAAAATTTAAAAGTGGGAAATAAAATTGAGGATATTCAAAAAATTGAAAAAGAAAAAAATGAAGAAAATATAAAAAAAGAAGAAGAAAAAAAAGAAGAAAATATAAATAAAGAAAAAGAAAAAAATGAAGAAAATATAAAAAAAGAAGAAGAAAAAGTTCAAAATAATAATAAAAATAATAATGATAATAATGATTTAATTTCAAAAGAAATATATAACAATTTAAATGAAGAATACAATAAATTAAAAATAAAATTGAACAATCTATATCAAAAAAATATAGATGATATAAATACTTTAAAAAACAATTATAATAAAGAAATCAGAGAGTTAAATATAAATATAGAAGATATAAAAAAAGAAAATATGGAACAATCTAAAAAAAAAGAAAAAGCATTTTTAAAACTAAATGAAGAAAATTCAAAAATAATAAATGATAAAGAATTAATAATTATTCAATTAAAAGAAGAAATAAAAAAATATAATGAAAACCTTAAAATAAGTGAAAAATCAAAAATAGAATTAGAAAATGTTATTTTAAAACAAGAAGATAAAGTTAATGAATTAGGATATAAAGTAAATAAAATAGAATCAATTTTAAAAAATAAAAATTTAGAATTACAACAAAATGAAAATTATTCTCTTCAATTAATCAATTTAATAAATGAACAAAAAATTCAAATTGAAAATTTTAAAAATCAAAAAAAAGAAAAAGAAAATAAAAAAATAAAATATTTAAAAAATGAAATTGATAATTTAAAAAATACAATAGAATTAAAAGAAAATATAATAGAATTAATTACAAAAAATCATAGAGCACTTCAAGATAAATATCTAAAACTTTGTTCAGAAAAAAGAAAAAAAGAAAATGAAAATTTATTAAATCAAGCAAAAGAATTGATAAATAAAAAAAAAGAAAAAGAAAAAAAATTAGTTAGAAATCGTTATATAAGTAGATCAACTGAAAAAATAATATTCAATTCTTATAAAAATGAAAATAAAAAATCATTTCCAAAAATGAAAATAAAAGAAAATTTTCCAATGGTAAATTCAATGGATAATAATAGTAGAGTTAATAATAATGATAAATCTAATCTTTTTCCAGTAATAAAAAATTCAAATGAAAATAGTAATTTAGATGAAAAAAATAATTTGTCAAATTTAAAAATCGAACTTTCAAATGAAGATGAACAAATTAATAAAATTAATAATATGATGAAAAAAATAATTGATGAATTTTAATTATTTATAAATAAATTAATCTAATTTTTTTAAAGTATTTTATAGAATTTTACCAATAAACATAAAATATTATATAAAAAAACTTGTAATTTAATAAATTTCCAAAATAAATTGAGAAAAATAATCTATAAATTATTTAATAATATAAAAAATAAATTTTTTCTTCAATAACAGAAAAAAGATGTCGAGATATTCAACAGAAAATTACAGTACAACATTAAATAGATTGTATAATAAAGATAGAGAAACAGTATTAAAATTAAGTTTGCATACTCATGATGATTATAAAATTCAATCAAAAAAATCTAAAACAACAGAAACAGATTTAATCGCACTTCATCATTCAATTCAAAAAATAAAAAAATTTATGCCTTCAATAATGACAATAATGAATAAATCAGTTAGAGAAGAAAAAACTGAAGATATTATTTATCAAAGATTTGAACATATTGATCTTGAAAATGATTATAAAAGTGAAATAGAAGAAATAAATAAAAAAATAAAAGCAAAAAAAGAAGAAATTGAAAAAAAAGTTAATCAAACAAAACTAATTGATGCAGAAATAAATGATATTGAAATTGATATAAGTTTTTTAGTTAATCCTGAACAATTTACTTTAATAGATAAAGAAAAAAATGAAATAATAAAAGAAATAAATGAAAAAGAAGAAAATCTTAAAAATCAAAAATTAGCAAAAAGAAGATTAAGAAGAAAACAAAATCAAAATAATAATAGTAATAATAATTTAAATAATACTAATAATAATTTGAATAATAATACTAATAATTCTTTTCAAAAAGAAGAAGAAAAAGAAAAAGAAGATATGTACGTTACTCATTTTGAAAAAACAACAAGATTTAATGATATAGGAGAATTAGAATTATTTTTATATAAGAAAAAAACAGAAAATGAAAAAAAAGCAAATTCAATGAAAGAATTATTAACTCCAAAATTTGAATTAAAAAAAAAAATAGATGAAGAAATATCACAAATAGATATAGAAATAGAAAAATTAAAACATACAAAAAATATAATAATAGATAAATTATATTTACATTATTTAAAATTATTAAAAGAAGGAAAAGATACGAGAAATGAGGGATTATCATGGATAATAAAAGAAATATATTTATTAGGAAAAACAGTAATAATGAGTTATTTACCAAAATATTTAGATCAAAAAGCAATAGATTTTATATTTGATCAAGCTCATTTTTCTTTAAAAATAAAAGAATTAAATGATAGATTATTAGAATCAAGAGAAATTTTAGGTAAAAGTGGAATAAGACAAGTAGCAAATAAATTAAGAGCAATAAGAGGAATGCATGAAAAAAAAAATGATCCAATATATTTAACAGAAAAAAGAAAATTTGATGATTATTCAACTTATGCTAAAATACAAGAAAATAATTCTGTTACAAATTGTAAAACAATTTCTGAATTAATTGCAATTCCTCCTGTAATTAAATTAAAAGATTTAGAAAAATTATTAGAAAAATCAGGTCATTTAATTAATCATGCACAAATGTTAATTTTAGTTGATTATTTAAATATTTTAGATAAAAGAGATCAAATGAAAGAATATCAAAGAGAATTAAGACAAAATGAAATGGATAGAATTTTTAATGAATATTTAAGAAATAATTATCAAAGTAGATATAATGTTGAAAAAAACATTGTTTTAAGTGCTTTAATTGGAGAAGATAATATTAATACTGAATTAAATAAACAATTAAAAAGAACTAAACAATATCTTGATCAATTGAAAAAAATTGGTATGGGTAAAAATAATGATATTTTAGCTATTAATATTAATGTTGAACATTTAAGACAAATGAATAGAAGTAAATTGAAAAACGATTAAAAAAAAAATTATTTTAATTATAATAATTCATAGTTTTAATTTATAAAAAAGGAAAAAAAATATTATTTTTGAATTATTCAATAAAAAAAAAAAATATAATAAAATAAAATAAAAATAAAATAAAAAAAAAAATAAAAACTAAAAATAAAAAAAAGACAAAAAAAATGTCATTAAAAGAATTAAAAAATAAATCTCAAAGTGATTCAAATATATATTATTTAAAAATCTTAGAAAATAAATTAAAATGTCTTTTAATATCAGATAAAGAAACAGATAAAAGTTCAGCATCATTATTAGTAAAAGTAGGATCATTAAGTGATCCAAAAGAATATTATGGTTTAGCACATTTTTGTGAACATATGTTATTTTTAGGAACAAAAAAATATCCAAAAGAAGGAGAATATAGAGAATATTTACGTAAAAATAATGGAAGTTCAAATGCTTATACTTCAAAAGGAATTACAAATTATCATTTTGAATGCTCAAATGAAGGTTTTAATGAAGCTTTAGATCGTTTTGGAAATTTTTTTATTTCTCCTCTTTTTAATAAAGATTCTATTGATAGAGAAATGAATGCTGTTGATAGTGAAAATAAAAAAAATTTAAATAATGATTCTTGGAGATTATCTCAATTAAAATCTTCAGAAGCTAATTTAAATTCTGTTTTTCATCATTTTTCTACTGGAAATTTAAAAACTTTAAAAAAAAATAGTATTTATGAAGAATTAATTAATTTTTATCATAAATATTATTCAAGTGATGCTATGTGTTTATGTGTTTATTCTAATCAAAGTATAAATGATTTAAATAATTTAATTGATAATATATTTTCTAATGTTCCTAAAATTGAAAATTATACTTCTCCAATTTATAATAAAGTTTTACCTTATGATCAAGATAATTTAGGTTTTTTATATAAAATTTTACCTATTAAAGATAAAGATTCTATTGATTTTAATTTTTTTTTACCTGATAATTCTTTATATTATAAAAAAAAACCTTTAAATTTTATTTCTAGTATTATTGGTCATGAAGGTCCAAATACTTTAACTTCTTCTTTAAAAAAAGATGATTTAATTATTTCTTTATCTTCTGGTGCAAGAAATGTTGTTAAAACTTATTCTGTTTTTTCTATTTCTATTACTTTAACTAAAAAAGGACTTGAAAATTATGAAGAAGTTATTTTAAGAGTTTTAAAATATATAAAATTTCTTCAAGAAAATAATATTAATAAAAGATATTTTGATGAATATCAAAAAATTAAAAAAATTGATTTTGATTATAAAAGTAAAAATAATTCTAGAAGTGAAGTTAAAGAATATTCTGTTTGTTTAAATGATTATGAAAATGAAGATGATATTTTAACTGGAAAATATTTAATTGAAGAATATGATGAAGAATTAATTAAAAAATTTTTGAATTTATTAATAGAAAAAAATTTAAATATATACTTTTGTTCTAAAAAATTTGAAAATGAATGTAATTTAACAGAAGAATGGTATGAAACAAAATATTCAAAAGAGAAATTTGATTTTACTGAAAAAGTAAATAATTATACTTTTAAAACTTTACATGATTATCCTCCTGAAAATAAATTTATTCCAGATAATTTTGATTTATTACCAATAACTCCAGAATTAGAAAAAATAAAATATCAAAAAAAAATTTTTTTTAATGAAAAATGTGAATTATGGTATAAACAAGATACAACTTTTAAATTACCAAAAGCATTTATAGAAATTAAATTTTATTTCCAAAAAAATATTTGTAACAATTCATCAATTAAAAATAAAATATTATCATCAATTGCAGATTCATTAATTAAAAAAAGTTTAAATGAAATATTATATATGGCAGAAGAAGCAAAAGTTAATTTTGAATATAATATTAATAGTAGTTCTTTAACTTTTAAAGTTTCTGGTTTTAATAGTTCAATAAGAGAAACTATGAAAATTATATTAGAAACTTTTAAAACAATTGATTTTAGTTCTGAACAAGAAAAATTTGATTTAATTATTAAAAAATTAATTCAAAATTATAATAATTTTTATCTAAATCAACCATCTTCTGTTTCTAATTCTTATTTAGATATAATTTTATTAAAACCTTCTTCAACTGCATATGAAAAATTAGAATTTTTACAAAATAATAAAATTACATTAGAAGAAGTTATTAAATTTAAAAATGAAATATTTAAAAATGTAATCCAAGAATGGTTAATTCAAGGTAATTTATCAAAAGAAAATGCAATAGAAATTTTTAATAGTTCAAACCAATCTTTAGGAATTGATATAAATAATAAAAATCCATTAGAAATACAATCATTTAGAACTATTAATATTTCAAATGAAATAAAATATACATATAAATTTTTCAATCCAAATAAAAAAGAAAAAAATAGTAGTATAATATGTTATTATCAATGTGGTAATTTTTCAATTGATAAATTAAAAGATAAAGTATATTTAAATATATTAAAACATCCTTTAAGTGATAAATTTTTTAATATTTTAAGAACAAAAGAAGCTTTAGGTTATATTGCATCAATGACTTTAATTAAAAAAAGAGGAATTCTTGGTTTTAAATGTTCTATTCAATCTAATGTTCAAACTCCAGAATTTCTTATTAAAAGAGTTGATAATTTTCTTTTACAAATGAAAGAATATTTTAATAATATTAGTGATGAAGACTTTAAATCTTATGTTAATTCTTCAATTTTAAATTTAAAGAAAAAAGATACTAAATTATCTGAAGAAGTTTCTAGAAATTTTGAAGAAATTACTCAACATTCTTATTTATTTAATAAAAGAGAAATTGAAATTGAATTATTGGAAAAAAGCAATAAAGAAGATTTAAAAAAATTTTTCAATTATTATTTTTTTGAAAATATTAAATTATTAAAATTAGAATATATTTCTGATGTTCATAAAGAAGAAAATGAAAATTTATTAAAAGAAAAAGAAAATGATAAAAAAGAAGTTATTTTAGATTCTATTAGTAAATTCCAAGATATGAATGAATTATATCCTGATTTTTATTTTAAATTTAAACATTTATGAAGAAAAATATTAAAATTATTTAATTTAAAAAAATATAAGATAATTTTTAAAAAATATTATAAAGTTATTTATTTTTCCGAAATTCATCATTTTTCATTTTAATATTTAATAGTTTTTTGGGGATTGGGGATTGGGGA
>JAJJKW010001926.1:0-22069 GCA_023805745.1 Isotricha sp. YL-2021b | reverse complement strand
ATATAATTTAAAGGATGAAATTCAGAATAATTTACTCTATCTTCATGTCCTTTAAAAATTATAGAATTTATTGTAATTTATATTATCTTTATTTTCATAATCAAAATTTACTTTCCATAATCTTATAGTTTTATCATTTGAATGTTAAAATCAAATTATCAAATAAAAATTGAATTAAATTTTTCATATTATTGAAGTTTTTTTATTTGAAAAATGATATTTGAAGAATAAAATTTCTTTTTCTTTTTTCTTTTTTTCAAACAGTTACTATCATTATTTTGATATTTTTAAAAAAGAATTTCTCTACTATAAGAGAAAAAAAGAAAAATAAAGTCATTAATTTCAAAAATGAGCTTTTAATTATTATTTATTAAATAATAAAAATAAAATAATAATTATTAAAAGAATTAGTTCAAAAAGAGAATTTTAGTTATGGAGATAATTTTTATGCATCTTTATCAATATATATTTCTAAATTTAAAAATTCATGTAATTATGAAATTATTTGTAGTTCTGAATAAATTATAAAGGAAAAAGTTCAAGATGCTTGTTTACAAATATTTTATTCTAATAATTTTATTATTCTGAAATTATGAAAATTTAGTTTCTACTGATTTAACATCAGTATATTTTAGATTAAATATTGTAATTTAAATAAACAAATTATTTAAATTATTTTCAAAAAAATCACTTACAAAATATATTGATATATATGTTAATTGTTTATCCTCAACTGAATACTTTTCAAAGTAAATTCAATTCACAATAAATATTATATTTTCATTATTTCTTTTTAGAATAATTTTAAATCAGTGTCTTTTTCTTCATGAATAAAATCATTTAAATAAAATCTAAAAATTCTTCCATTATGTAAATCTTTTTCATAATCAAAAAAATATTAGGTTTGATTTAATTTAAATTTTTGTAGTGATAAACTCAAAGAGATTTGAAGAAACAATCAATGAAAAAAAATAACATTTTTGAAACAATTATAAAGTCTTTTAATTGGTTAATTTAAAAATTAAAAAATTAATTAAATAAAGAAAAAAATTATATGAATTAAAAAAAAATTATTGTATGAAATTGTTTAAAATTTTATTTTTTATATATTATATTAAAATGAATAACCAGAAGGATGATATTCTGAAAAATAAGAAATTAAAAATGTAATTGTAATAATGGAAATAAAAATAATCTGATAGATTATTTTATTTAAAAATAAATTTTAAAACTATTTTAAGACTAAAAATAATATTTTTTTATAAGATTTATTTTATTAACAATCCAATTAAGAAAATTATAAAAAAAAAATTAATTTCAATATAAAATAAATTATATTTGAATGGTTTCATGAAAAATAATTTTAAAGATTAATTAATGTTTTTAATTCTTTTTGAACAATTTTTATTTTTTGTATTAATTTTCAAAATAAAATTTTCATGATGATAATAAATAAAAAATGGAAATTCCTATAAATTCATCTAGATTAACAATAAGGAAACAAAAAAGTGATCTAAATTCAAATAATCCCATAATAAAATATACTCATGATTTTTCAACAATACATATTTCAAAATCAAATTCATTAGTAAATAATCAAACTGTAAAAAAAAAATGTTTTTTTTGTAGAATAAGTGGAATAATTACATTAATTTCATCAATTATAATAGTAGCGTTTGTTACTTTATTAATAATTAAATTAAAGACAAAGAAAAAAGACAAAAAAAATGAAGATAAAAAGGAAGAAAAAAATGAAGAAGAGAATTTATTTGAAGGTGAATTATTCAAAATTAATTATAAAAATTTAGGTCATGTAAATCATATTAAATATGAAATAATAGGAATAACAGAGAGAAAATTGCCTGCTAAAATATCAAATGAAAGCCTTTCAAATATTTATCCAAAATATGGAACATCTCTTTCAGAAAGTGAGCATGCAACATATAATGAAAGTATATATAATGAAAATAAATTATTAATTGCCTCATCAGAAACATATGATGAAATAGATGAAGATGGAAATTTATTATTAAATAATATAAATACAGAGAAAAAATTATATAAACATACAGCAAGTATAGGTAATTATTACGGTGATATATCAGATGATGAACAAGCAATAATAAAGAAAATATCAATAAATCCAATAACAAAAGGAAATTATATAACAGGATTATATGCACCTCCAGGAGAAATAATAAAATATGAAATACCAGAAGAAGATTTTAATTTAATAGGAAATAATATATCATTTATAATAGGTCAATGTACTCAAACAAATATATATAGTATACATAAACAATCAATGCCATATGTTAGAATGCCAATATTAATAAATGAATTAACCTATTCTAAAAGAATAGGATATATAGGATCTTTTTTGGGAGGACCAATATATATAAAAAAACCAAATAAAATAAATAAATTTAATATAACAATATCAAATGCAGTACCATATAAGCATTTAATATATGGAATTACAACAAAAGAAGAATATAATTCAATGTCAGATTATACATCTCCATATTTTGATATAGAAATAATGGATAAATCACTTCGTTTTTCCGGTCCAAAAACATCAATAGAAAATTTTTCATATGATAATATAATAAAAGTATTATATTTTTGGGATAAAGTTCATAGAACTTCAAAACAAATTCCACATGGAGCAAATGATAATATTGGAATACATTTTATATTTGATATTCATATTGCATCTCAAGGAGCAGCAGCTTTAGCATATATTGGAAATAATTGGTGTCAACTTCCTCCAAATTGGGCTACTTTAGGTTTAGATTATGAATATATTACTAAATTTGGTGTTTGGGGTTTTATTCACGAATTAAATCATCATTATCAAAAATATGGTTTTTCTTCTACTGTTCAAAATGAAGTTACTAATAATGTTATTAGTTTAGTTGAATATTCTATTTATACACAAATTTCTTCTAATAGAAATGAATTTAGTACAAGTGCTTTAACTACTTCTTCTAGTAATCATTTATATTTAAATCCTGAATATTCTTTAATTAATATTAATTCTAATTCTGGAAGTTTTGATAATAGTATTATGATATATGATGTTTTTATTCATATGTTTGGATATGAATTATTTATTAATTCAACTAAATATGGAAAAGGTGTTGGAGGTATTGATATTTATTATCAATCTCTTTGTGAAACTATGAATTATGATTTTACTTATTATTTTGAAAATATTTTAGGATTTACTATTAGTAGTGATATTAAAGAAAATTATAATAATAAAAATTATCCTGTCTTTTTACCTATTGCTAGTATTTATCAAGTTGGAAGATATTATTATAAAAATGGAATTGAATATTTCTCGAATACTAGTTTACCTTATAAAATTACTGGTAATGATATTCCTTATATTTTAGATTTTGAAAATCATTTAATTGTTCCAAATGGATTTACTTATGAAATTATTTCAATAACAAATCCTGAAAAAGGGACTTTGACTAAAGTATCTGATTTTAAATATTCATATCATAAATCATCAGATAATTCAGATTCAGGTATTTTTAATTTAACAGTTAATTTATATAATGATGATTTAACTACTCAAACTTATAAATTAGGAATAAATTTATCAATTGATACAAAAAGTTCAGTTCAAATAATTTATTTTTATGATAATCAAGTATATTCATCAATAACACAAGCATATGAAAATAATTTTAAAGATTATTCTTCAGTTATTTCAATACCAAATTTTTCAGGATCAATAACTGGGGTTTCTACTAATCAAATTATTGTTTGGGAAGGAAAATTTATGATTGAAGAAGATGGTTATGAATATATATTATATAAAGGAGGAAGAGGTTCAAGTTTTTTAAAAGTTTCTTTTAATGATGAAAATAATTATCAAAAAATTGGATATATTGAAGTAAATCAAAATGCATTTCAATTTAATGCTTATGCTCATTATCAAAAAACTTTATATAAAGGTGATATAATTTTTTTTAAATTATACTTATTAGCAATTTCAGATAATGCAAATTTATATATTGGAATTTCAAAAACAAATGTGGTATCTGATGTTAAAACATTATCAACTGAAATATATAATATAAAATATAATTTTGACTCTACTTATGATTTTACAAGTGGTGATTATTATCCTAGATATTATTTATACGATTCATCATATTTTATAAATTATGATAATTTTGAAATTTCAAGTCCTGATTTTGAACCTTGGGATGATTCAGGAGTTTATACTTTAGATAAAATTTTTGATGGATTAACAACAACATATATGCACACAAAAAAAGATATTACTATTAATTCTAATAATCCTTTAACTTTAATTATTAATTTTAATCAAAATATTACATTTAGCCAAATGATATTAAAAACATATTCCACAAATAATTATTTACCTAAAAGTTTTATCTTATATATTTCTTATGATAGTAATGAATGGACTGAAATTCAAACTTTTAATGATTTAGAATTAGATTCATCAAAAACTTTAGAATTAAATTTTGATATAAAATTATCTGCAATATATGTTAAATTATATATTTTCAAAGCAGTTTCACAGTATATTTCCATTGGTAATATAGAATTTATTTTACCTGAAATCAAATATTATGAATTAAATCCTGATTTAATAAGTTATTTCGGTGATGTAGAAGTTAATAAAAATAATTTTCCTAGTTATGGAGTTAGTTATATTTTAAATAAAAAATCCTATCTTGAAATAAATATTAAATGCACTGAATTTTGGGTTAAAATATGTAATAGTTTTTATAGTGAAATAAAAGTATTTATAAATAATAGTTTATTTAATGAGTTTATTATAAATGAAACAGATGAAGGATATGTTATTAAAATTGAAAATTTAGCATTAAAAGAGTATTTTATTATAATTTATGTTAATGAAGGAAAATTAGATTTTGATTCAATCATTTATAATAATTGATTTGTGTTATTTATTAAATTAATTAAAATTATATATATTAATATAAAATTATTTTTGAATTAAATTTAAATAAACATTAAATAAAATAAAAAATGAATAAAGATGATTTATTACGAGCTTCAGAAATGATTGATAATAAGTATTTGTTAAAACATTCTACAAATGAAACCTCAAAAACTTTTAAAATTTTAAATTATGAATTTTTAAATTTTATTGAAGTATGGATTCATTTAGTTTTATATGTTATGGATGTTTACCCAAAAGAAGCTTTTGAGCCATTTTCTCAATTTAATTTACATTTTTTATATTATATAAAAGATAATTATGTCTTGGAATATATAAATGAATTTTTAAATTCAATTGAATCTTTTGTTTTTCAGAATTTAATTTCAAAAATTTATTTAATGATAATTGATGATAAAAATAATGAAATACAAGATATTTTATTTTTGGATGTAAATTTCAGTGAATATATCAATTTTTCAATTGATTTAAATAAAAAAATTGAATTGATATTTAAATCAATTTTATATGATTTTTATTATAAAATAATAAATACAAAAAAAGATAGTAGAAACGATGATAATACTACTTTTTTTTTATGTGTTGAATTAACTGATAATAAAATAATAAAAAGTAAAAAATTATATAATGAGTTAAATCAAGAAATTAATAATAAGTTTGTTCATGATTTAATATCAAAGGATTTTTTAAAAATTATTTCAAATAAAAAAAAATATTCAGAGTTTGAAAACGCAATTTTAAAAATGTCAATAAATCATTTTTCAAAAAAATAATTGATAAAATATAAATGAAAAAGAAATTTATAATTCAATTTAAAAATTATAATTTATTTTGGAAAAAATTTTTTGGGAAAAAATATTTCAATAAAAAATTAAATTATTTATATTTAATTTATTTTTTATATCTACATTAAAAGTTATATGAACAGCCTTAAATTTTCAATAAAAAAAATGAATATAAAATTAAAATATATAACTTTTAAATATGACTAATTTACTAGAAAAATAAAATATAATAAACATAAGGATAATAATAATTATCTACTAATTTAAAAAGGGTAATTCAAAAATAATAATCTATTAACAGTTTTTTATAGAAGGAATTCATCAAATAGAAAAATTAATTATTTATGTTTATCATAAAAATCTTTAAGAAAAAAGAAATATAATTTAAATTAAAAAATCCTAAATTTATTCAATAATATCAAAAACATTGAAATTAATGAGGAAATATTTTCCAGAAAAAAGAAAGAAAGAAAATTGAAATGTTAAGTTTTTTTAAGTTTTAAGCATTTTCTTTAAAATATTTCTATTTATTTGATAAACATTGTTAAAATAAAAGAATATTTTTGAAAGAAAAACAATCTTTTTCAAGAAATTTAAACAAAAATACACTTTCTTTTATAATATTTTTTATCAAATAATTCAATCCCCAGAAAATTTAAAATAATAAAAAAATTTGTTATATTTTTAACTAATACAAATATTACTATATAATATTTATATAAAGTAAAATATATTTTTCTTGCATATGGAACGAACTAATTATTTTTATTATTAAAAATAATAGTCAGAAAAATATGCATAAGATAAATTTTGATTTTGTTTTATATTATTAAAAAATAAATAAAAAAAATTTTTTATGGTATTCAGAAATTTAAATAAAATTAGAATTCATTCATTTTCTAACTCTTGAACTACATTTATTTTTCAAATTTATCTTTTTTTATTTTTCCTTTTTCATAAGGAGACCTATTATTTAGATATTTAATTATTTCTTCATTATTATTTGGGTATGTATTATTAATTTTATTTAAAATCAAATGCTCTTTAAAAATTTGTATAATTATATAAACTTATAAATTAATGATTTAGAATAGATTATTATTATAAAGAAAATACAAGGGAATAAAAAATTAGTAAAAAACAACAAAATTTGAGTCAATCCATTAAATAATATATTTTATTCTATTATATATATAAATTCTCACAGAACAATAATTTTTTCTTAGAATAAGTCAATTATATATAAACTCATTTTAAAGAATATTTTTAAATTATTTAAAAATTTTTTATTTATAAAATCTATATATAAAAATAATTTAATATGGAAAAAAGACATTTAAATTATTTTTTTTATTCACCTCTTATTTTTTGCATAATTTCTTGAATAGGGATATTTTTTGAAAGATTATATGTATTATTATTTTCATCTATTATTGTATCAGTTTTTTCAGAATCTATACCATCTAATATATTTTCATTAATATCTTCATTATAATAAATTTTAATGTTATCTCCTTCTTTATTAAAATCAATATCAATGAATTGACATTCAGTTTTATCATTTATTATATTTTTTTCATCTATATTTTTATGACAATTATTCTCTTCTTCTTGATAATTAATATTATTTTTTGCAATTTGAACAATATTATTTCTTAAAGAATTTGCACTTAAATTTGTATATTCATTATCAATAATTTCATCTTCTTCATGAGTTCCATTATTAATTAAATTTTTATATAATTCTGAATTATAACTACTAAATAAAATACTATGTGATTTATTTTTATTTTCTTCTACTTCATTTTCTAATTTTGAAATATCAATCATTTTTTCAAATTTCTCTTCATCATTTTCAAATAAATGACTATCTATTATATTAGATGTAAAATCATTTTCTTCTAAACATAAATTTTCTTTATCATTGTTTTTTTGTTGATTTTCGCTTTGAGTTATTTTAAATAAATCTGTTATTTCTTTTATTTCATGATTTAATAAACCAAAGATTTTTCCATATTCTATTTCATTATTATTGTTTTCATTTATATTACTTTCTATGGTATTATTATACTTATTTCTTTTATTTATTAAATTATTTTTTTTTAAATTATTTTGATTTCCTTTTATTTGTTTTTGTGTTTCTTCTTTTAAAGGTGAATTATTTAAATTAGCATTTTTATTATTATTTATATTATTATTTTGATTATTATTTAACTTCATTTTTCTATCTTTTAACATTATTTTTTCTATTGAATTAGTAGTAGTAATTATTAAAGGTTTTTTTAAAGTATTTTGATTTTTATTGTTATTTGTAGCAGATTTAATTTTATTTAATTGATTTTTTCGATTTGGATTTGTATTTAAATTATTTTTTTGGGCATTATTTATTATATTATTATTTATATTATTTTTTAAATTATTTGAATTTTTATTTTTAATTTCTTTCTTATTTATTATTTCTTTTTTTTTTGAATTATTATTATTTTTATTTGGAATTTTTATATTATTTAATCCTCCACTATTTATTGCACTATGAAAGTTTTTAATCGTATCAGAGACATCTTTTTTATCTTTATTATTATTATTAGAACAATGACTAATATTATTCATATTAGAAGGATTAATAGTTAAATTTTTTTTAATTATTTGTTTTTTATCCTTTAATTTTTTATTTCTTATAAGAGTTGATGTTTTAATTTGATTATGTTGTTCAGGTTTAAAAAGAGAATTTGAATTTATTATTGTATTTTTAATAAATGAACTTTTTACATTTTTATTAATTGAATTATTTGTTAATTTAGTATTTTTAGTTGATGTTGATGATTTTTTCATTGTTACATTTTTATATGTACTTGAAATTAATTTATGAGATTTTAAATTTGATTTTGGTGAAGGTCCTTGCATTTATTTATTTTTATTTTTTTATAAATGAATAAAACCATTTTTTGAAATTTATTTTTGATTTTAAATTTAATTTTTTAATTTAAATGAAAATGTAAGTTTTTAAAATGAATTTATATTACTTTAAAATTCTATTAAAATTATAAATTAAAATTAACATTTTCAAAACCATTTTTGAATAAAAGTAAATCATTATTCATTTGTTTAATGTGTTTTAAATATTGTTTTCTTTCTTTTTTAATTTTGTAACTTAATTCACTTAAAAGTTTAATCGGTTTTCCTTTAAATGATTTCTTATAAATTGTTTTATATTCATCGTCATTAATCATATTAATTAAAGTAAATTGACTTTTCAAAATATATTTTTGTTTTTCCACATTTTTATATTGTTCTTTATCATAGTTAAAATAAAAAATTTCTAAAATAATAAGCATAATCAAAAAAACAGGAATTTCTTTAACTAATATTAATTTTTTCTTAATCATTTTATAAATCATTTCAGGAGTTTGATTAAGAGAATAAATAAATTCTTTTAACTTTTCAAAATTATCTTTTTTCAAATAATTAGAAAACATTTCAACAATTAATTTAATAATATTATCAGAAGAAACTTTTTTAATATTATTCAAATGAGAATAAATAGAAACTCCAAAATAACCATAATTAGATAAAATAGAATAATATTCTTTTTCATCATTTTCAATTTCAACCCAATTAATAGGAAAAGGATAATTTCTGAAATTAATATCATTTTCTTTTGAAAATTGTTTAAAATTAACATTTGAATTATAAATTGCATTTTCCATATCTTCATCATCAGAATATTCATCATGTAATCTTCTTAAACTTCTTGATTCAATAATTTCTCTTAATCTAGTTATAACATTTGTTCTTGAAGTTGGTGACATATGATTTAATCTGTCTAATATATTTTGACCTGATGAATTATTTTCATCATCATCTATATTGTTTAATATACTTTCTAATGATTGACGAATTATGACACGAGTTCTTCTTGACATTTTTTTTTATTTTATAATTTTTCTTTGAAAAATATTTTTTATTATCTTTTATTTATTTATTTAAAAAATACAAATTAATAAATCAATTTTTAATATTAATTCTTTATTATTATTTGGTTGTTAATTTCAAAAAAAATATTTTTTTTCTTTTAAATTTCATAATTTCAAAACAACTTAATTGTTACTTAATATCTTTTCTTAAAATATTCAACAAAATAATTTTAATAATCAAATTTATATGATTTTATATAAAATATTATTTTTCTTTTTTAGATAAATTTTAATTTATAAATAAAAAAAATTAATTAATTAATGGAAAAGTAGAAAAGTAATTCAAAAAAGAAAAAAAATAAAAATTACAAAATATCAGTAGTTACAAAATTAAAATTTTCTTTTTTAAAAACTTTATTATTTTATTATTTAATTTCCTTCATCTCCTTTTAAAGCTTCAATTTGTTTTTGAAGGTCAGAAACTCTTACTCTAAGTTTTTCATTTTCTTCTTTTAATTTTAAATATTCATTTTTTAAATTATCTTGATCAATTTCTTCAGGAGCACTCATATTTCTTTTAATAAATTCTAAAGGATTTGTTGGTTTATCTGTTTCTTCATATAATGAGACTAAAACTTTTGTTAATTGATCTACTACTCCTGTTTTTTCTAAATATGCTCTAAATTCATCTTTTTTTGCTTCTATTGTTTTTGCTTGTGTTGCCATTTTATAAATTTATTTAATTGTTTCTCTTTAAATTAGATTATTTTTTAAAAAAATTTTTTGGAATAATTTTTATATTTAATTATTTTTATTTTTTTATTTTAAATTATATGAATAAATTTTTTGAATTCTTTTTTTATTATATTGTCTTTTTTTGAAAGAATGAAAAATTATTTGTCTATTTTCATTAAATTATTTTTTTTTTGTGTTAAAATTGATATAAATAGTTTTGTTTCTTTTTCATTTTTTAAATCTAATATTATATCATTTTTTTTGTCCTCTTTGTTTTTTATTTTGAGACAGATTTTAGTATTTTTCATTTTTTTAATTAAATTAATATCAGATATATTAATATTCTTAATTATTTCTAAATCAAAAGAAGTTTTTGAATATTTTAAAAATTGAATTTCTATATCTTTAATTAAAATCATAATTTCATTCTCATATAAAATTTTTTCTCCATTCATTTTATTTAAAATACCATTAATGACATCAAAATTTTTTTCCTTTATCATTTTCATAATTTCATTTAATGAAATTGTCTCCATAATATTAAGAGTATTTTTTCTAATTAAATTAACTTCAGTTTCAGTTATTCTATCACTTTTTTTCCAAAATTTTAAACTATCTAAACTTCTCATTAAAGGATTTCCTTTAGTTTTATTCATTATTTTACATAAATTACAATTTTTATTATGATTAATTAATTGAATATTATATTTAAAACTTAATTCATGAATATATTTAAAGCCTCCATAACAAAAAGATATATAAGGATAATTTGAGTTTAATAAAGAAACTAATACTTTTTTCATATTTTCAGATTCTAAATTTTCATATTGCTCTTTTAACAATATTTTATTATCAATTGAAGTTTCATTTTTTCTAGAAGATAATGTATCTAGATAGTAAAAACTATTTTCATAATTTTCATAATAATTATTATCTGATATCATCAAAATAAAGTGATATGAACCTTTATCTTTTAAAAATTTTTCTATTAATTTTTTAGAAAAATTATTCATTTTTAATTCATCTTGTTCTATCTTAATCATTTGAGGCAAATATGAAATTTTTTGTTTTGAAATATCATCCTTTTCAAAAATTCTTAAATCAAGAAGAATATATTTCATATTGTTATTTAACTTTATTTTACAATGAGGACAAACATAATTAATTAAATTGTTATTTGTATTAAAATTTTCACTTTTCCTTAAATCACTTTTTATTTCTGTGTTTGGTTTAAAATTTTGACAAAATTCATCAGGACATTTTATAATATTATTATAACATATATAATAAATTTCAGTCGGAAAAATTGGCATTGCAATTAATCCATCAGGTTTATATTTCTCATATAAATTTTCTAAATTATTGGAATTAAAATTATATATTTCTAATTTATTTGAGAGTAATCGAAAACTATATGGAGTTTCTTTTCTTAAATCTAAAGCTATATTAAATATAAAATCTAATTCTTCATAAGTTTTAATTGTTAATCTGGATATTATTTTTGTTAAATATTTTTCTTTTACACTTAATATTTTTTCATTATTTACAATTAAAAATGCCACTAAGAAAAAATAAATCAATAATTGATCATTTTCTAGAATTAATTTATTCCAAAAATAATAACATAGATTTAAATCTAGTTTACTAGAAAATAAAGTTAATATCCAATTTGTTGCAAACATATAAGGAAATACATTACCTTTATCTAAAATATTATATATTTTTGGAGAATGGTATCTTAATAAAAGAATTAATAAACCTAAAGAACTTTTTAAAGCAAATATTGTTTCTTCTTCTTTATAATAATTTGTTAAAAACTTTAAAATAAAACCTTGAGATAAATTAAATATTTCTAATAAAGTTAAATTAAATTTATATTTTAATAATGTCATTACTGATAAAACTTCATTTAAACCATTTTTATATTTTATTTTATTATATTCTAAATAATTATTTATCATTATTTCTAAATCTTTCTGAAATAAAGGATATTCTAAACTTTCTTTTTCTCTCGTTTTTTTTATTTCTTCCTTTATTTTGTTTTTTTCTTTCTCATTTTTATGAATACTATTTTCATTAATTGAATCTATATTTGGGATATTTTTACATAGAATATTTTTCCAAACTATTATTTTTTCTTTTGAAATAATATATTTATGTTCTTCTAGAATATTTTTTTTTTGAGTATTTATATTATTTGTATCTTCTTTTATTTCATTCTCTACTTTTTGTTGAAAAATTTTATTATCTTGTTTTATTTCTTTAATTATATCGTGATTATTTAAATTTTCTAATTTATTTTGATTATTTTGATTATTTTTATTTAAATTGTCATTATCACTATTATTTCCTATTTTATTATCAATTTTTTCAATCTCATTTATAATAGTTGAGGGCAAAGTTTCATTTTTTATTTCTTTTTTCAATTCATTTTTTTCCATCAATTTTTTATTGTTTATTTGTTGATTTGATTGATTTTTTTCTATATTACTTTCTACTTTATTAATATCTTTATTTTTTTCTTTATTTTCATTATATTTTTCATTATAATTTTCATTTTTATTTTCATTATTAATTTCTTTTACTTTTTCTTTTATATTTTCATTATTTATTTCTTTATCTTTATTTTCTTCTTTAATTTCTTTATTTATATTGTTATTTTCACTATTTATACTTTCATTTATATTTTCTTTTTTTATTTCTTTTAAATTTTCATTAGTTATTTCTTTATCTTGAATTTCAGTATTTATTTTTTTTATATTTTCATTATTTATTTCTTTATTTTTCATATCATTATTTATTTCTATTATATTTTCATTTATATTTTCATCTTTTATTTCTTTATCTTTATTTTCTTTTAAAATATCATTATTTATTTGTTTATTTCCCTTTATATTTTTATTATTTATTTCTTTTTGATTTCCATTATTTTGTTCATTAATTTCATTAATACTTTCTATTATTTCTTTATGTTCTTTTATTTTTTCAATTTTTTCTTTATTTTTGTTTAAATTTTCATATATATTTTTAGTATTTTCATTTAAACTATCATTTTTTATTTCTTTTAAATTTTCTGTTATATTTTCATCTTTTATTTCTTTATCTTTTGTTTGATCTTTTATTAGATTTACACTTTCATTTAAATTTTCATCTTTTATTTCTTTATTTTTGTTTACATTTTCATTATTTTCAAAAATATTTTCTTTTTTTATTTCTTTATTTTCATTGATATTTTCATTATTTTTTTCTTTATCATTATCTTTATTTTCATTATTTTCATTATTTTCATCTTTTATTTCTTTATCTTTATTTTCATCTTTTATTTCTTTAACTTTTTCTCCTTTTATTTCTTTATTTTCATTTATATTTTCATTCTTTTTTTCTTTATTTTCAGTTAAATTTTCTTCTTTTATTTCTTTATCTTTATTTTCATCTTTTATTTCTTTATCTTTATTTTCATCTTTTATTTCTTTATCTTTATTTTCTTCTTTTATTTCTTTAACTTTTTCTTCTTTTATTTCCTTATTTTCATTTACAGTTACAATTATATTTTCATTTTTTCTTTCTTTTTTTTCATCTTTTATTTTATTATTTATTTCTTTATTTCCATTTTTAAATATATTATTAAAATCTTCTCGTTGGATATTCATAATTTCATTATTTTCTATTAAATTTTCTTTATTTAATGTATTTTTTTCTTCTATTATTTCTTTTTCTTTATTTAATTCTTCATTACCATCTTTTTTTAATTTATTATTTTCAATAACATTTTCTTTTTTATTTTCAATAACAATCTTTTCTTCTTTATTTTCTTTTTGTAAATTAACATTATTTTCTATTTTATCCTTAACAACAATTTCCTTTTTTTCTTGATTATCTATTTCTCCATACATTTTATCATTTAAATCCTTAATAATTTTAGGAACATTTATTTTATCGAAATTATCTTTATCTGAATTATTATTTTCAATATTATTATTATTTAATTCTTTAATAGAAGTAATATTTTGATTTATATTTTTATTTTCAATATTTTCATTACTTTTTTTAGAAGTATAAATATTTGTTTTAACTGGTAAACTATCTTTTGCAGCTTCAGAATACATTTTTAAAGTTGATTCAAAATTTGTTCTTGAAGAAACAGGAATTACTTTATTTTTTTGCTCATTCTCAACTTTTCCTAAGTTTTGAAAGAATTTTAATTTTGATTTAAAGTCTTCTTTTGATATTGATTGCCTTCCTTCCAACATTTTTATTAATCAATTTTTTTTTTTAAAAAGGCAAAATTTAATTTTTTTCATTTTAATTGATTTTAATTTATTTTCTAAAGAATTAGTTTTTAATTCATATTATAATTATATTAAATATTTAGATTTTTCAAATAATTTTTTAAGTATAAATAAAAATTAAATTATAAGTTAATGCTTTTAATTATCATTTAATTTTTAATTTATTTTATTCAAAATTTTGAATAACAATTTTAAATTATAAAAATGGAGCATAAATCAAAAAATAATATATATACTCAAAAAAGAAAAAATAATATAAATGAAGAATTAGATGATGGAAATAAAAAGACTAGAACATCAAAAAGAGAAAATAATTATGAGATAAAAACATTTGGTTATTATAGAAAAAAAAATAGTAATTTAGATAATGAACAAAAAGAAAATATAATAATGAATCCACTTAGACAAAGTGAAAGAAATAAAAAAAAAATTGAAGAAAAAACTGCTTTACAAAAATTAATAGAAGCAAATAAAAAAAAAAAACAAAAGCAAGAAAAAATTGAAGAAAATAATAAAATAAATAAAATTGGGAATGAAGAAGATGAAAATATAAATATAAAAAAAGAAAATCAAGAAAATATTTTTGAAAATCAATATAAAGAAAATGAAGATGAAGAATTAAACGAAGAAAATATAAATGGAAATGATAAAGAAGAAGAAAATATAAATGAAAATGATAAAGAAGAAGAAAATATAAATGAAAATAATAATGAAGAAGAAAATATAAATGAAAATAATAATATAAAGAATAATAATGAAGGAAAAATGACTTTAAAAGAAAAATTATTATTAATGATGAAATTAAAAAAGAAAAAAGATGAAGAAAAAGAAATAAAAGAAGAACAAATAAATTATATAAATGAAGAAAACGAAGAAATAGAAGATAAAGAAGAAAATATAAATAATGAAGAATTAAATGAAGAAGAAAATGAAAATGAAGAAATAGAAAGTTCAATAAACAAAAAAATAATAAATAATTCAAATAATAAAAATAATAAAAAAGAAGAAGAAGAAGAAAAAGAAAATATTCCAAAAAAAAATATAAGTGGATTAAGAAATATAATTGATATGTTAAAAGCAAAAAAATTAGAAAAAGAGAAATTAGAAAATAATAAATTTAAAGAAAAAAAAGAAGAAATTGAAGAAGAAGAAGAAGATGAAGAAGAAAAAAGAAGAGAAGAAGAACAAAGAAAAAAAAGAGAAGAAAAAGCTAATCAAAGAAAAAAAAGAGCAGAAGAAAGAAAAAAAAGACAAGAAGAAGAAAAAAAAAAAAAAGAAGAAGAAAGAAAAAAAAAAGAAGAAGAAGAAAAAAGAAAAATTGAAGAAGAAGAATTAAAAAAAAAACAATTTGATGAGGAAGAAAATAAAGCAAAAATTTTAGAAGAAGAAGAAAAAAAAAAAAATGATGAAGAAAGAAAAAGAAAAATTGAACTTTTAGAAAATTTACAAAGAGAAAAAGAAAAAAAAAAAAAAGAAGAATTAAAAATAATAGAAGAAGATAGAAAAAAAAAAGAAGAAAATAATAATAATAATAATTTATATAAAAAAGAAATACCTAATAATACTTATCATAAAAGAAATAGTTCATATTCAATTAATTCAAATAATGATATTAAATTTGATGAAACTCCAAAATTAAATGATAGATCTTTTGATGGTGAAAATACTTATCAAAAACCCCTTTCAAATAATAATCTAATATATAATAATCAAAATAAAAAAAGTAATACAAATTTAATTTATACAAAAAAAGGATTGAGAGGAAGATCTAATGAAAAATTATTTCTTGAAAATAATGTGAATAATAATACTAATAATAATGTTAATAATAATTATATGTTTCAAACTTTAAATAATAATTATTCTCATAATACTAATTTTGAAAATTATAATAATTTTTCAAATCAAAGAATTCGCGATTATTCAATAGTTAATGAAAATTTAAATGGTTCTTTTCAAGATTTAAATTATAGAAACAAAAATCAAATATATTGTAAAAGTCCTACAAGATATAATAGACCAAATCTTATTGAAAGCAGAAATTATGGTTCTACAAAAAATATTTTTGGATATAATAATAATGATTTTGATTTTTTTGATAATGGATTTATGAATTCTCTAAATGGATTAAATAGTATGACAAATATTCATAATTTTCCAAATTACAATAATATAAATAATTCAATGGTTTATAATAATTATACTAATTATAATAATTATTCTCATGTAAGTTTATCGATTAATTTAGAAGATTTAATGATTCTTGAAGAAAAATTAATTGAAATAATAAATGCTTTAAATACAAATAAAATAATGCATAATGAATGTTTTGAATGGTGGAATTTTTATTATAATTGTTCATTATTTAGAACAATAGAAAAAGCTTTTAAAGGAGAAGATTCTGCAATAGTTCAATCAAGTATAAAATTTGAATTATTAACATTAATGTTATGTTATGATATATCATTTAATAATAGTTTACTTACAAAAGTTTTCATTATGATAAAAGCAGTATTAAATTTAAATCATAAAAATTTATTAATAATATGCGAACATATTCTAAGTAAAATATCAAATGAAAGTTTAGGAAACATTTGGGTTTTAAAATTAAATGATTTAGTAAATTCTTCAAAAAATTCAACAGAAGAATCAAATTATATATCATTTAACCACCGTGAATTAACTTTAATAGAAAAAATAAAATATAATACAAATTCAATATCAAATGACATAAGAATAATATTAAAAAATTATGAAAATAATACAAAAACCGAGAGTTTAGTATCATTATATAAAACAATAAATGATAAGAATTATGATGATATAAATAAATTTTTTAGAGAAAATATAATAAGAGTAGAAAATCCAAATGCAAGTGTATTAGCATCATATGTATTAAGAGAAAATTCTAATTTTTACACAGTGTCACCTCCATATTTAAAAACTCAAAATTTAAAAAACTATTCTTTAGTTTTAGATTTAGATGAAACAATAATACATTTTAAAGTAAATCCAAATAATGATAAAGAAGGAGTTTTAAGAGTAAGACCAGGAATTTTTGAATTTTTAGAAACATTAGGAAAATATTATGAAATAATAATATTTACAGCAGCAACACAAGATTATGCTGATTTATTAATTGATGCAATTGAAGAAAATAAAATATATTTTGATTATAGATTATATAGACAACATGCAGTTATTATTGAAAATGATTTTGTTAAAGATTTAAATAGATTAGGAAGACCAATTGATAAAATTATTATTCTTGATAATATGCCACAAAATTTTAGATTACAAAAAGATAATGGAATTAATATTAGAGCTTTTTGGGGAGAAGATCCTTATGATACTGCACTTATTGATTTATGCCCAATTTTAGTTAATATTGCTAAAGAAGGTGGTGATGTTAGAAAAGGTTTAGCTAAATATAGAGATGATATTGTTAAAAAAGTTACTTCAAATATTTCTAAACATAATGATTAATTTTTGAAAATTTTTTTAGTCTTTTTTTATTTAATTTATTATATATTTTTTTATTGGTTTTATTTTGTCTTTATTATTTTTTTTAAATAAAATATTTAATTTAAACATAATAAAATTTTATTTATTTTTTATTTGAATTTATCTAATATAAATAATTTCCTATCATTGATTATTTATAATCAAAAAATTAAATTAAAAAATAATATAATAATAAAAAAAAATCAAAAATCTTCATTATTCTTAGCCTTAACTTCTTTATTTTTTTTTATTAATTCTTTAATATTAGTAACTAATTTGCCATCTTTAAATTCAACATTAAATTCATTTTTTCCAATAATAAGTTTACCAAATCCATTAGGTCTTCCTCCTTTAAATTGTCCTTCAAAAATTCTTCCATTAGCCCATTTAAATCTTCCATTACCTTCTTTAATATTATTATAATAATCACCATAATATTCTCCTCCATCAGGCCATTTATAATAACCTTTTCCATGCATTTTTCCATTTAAAAAACTTCCTTTATAAGTATCTTTATTTTTCCAAGTATAAAATCCTACTCCAGTTATACAATTATCTTTTATTTCTCCTTCATAAATATCATTTAATAATTTATATATTAATTTACCATTTCCATTCTTTTTATCTTGTTTAAATTCTCCTTCATATAAATGTTCATTTGTTTCTTCTTTACCATTTCCTTCTTTTAAATTATCTATAAAATCTCCAATATATATTGTATTATTTAAATATTTTTTCATTCCTTTTCCATTTGCTTTTCCATTTATAAAATTACTTTCTATTAAAGTTCCATCATAATCTATAAATCTTCCCCATCCTGTAAATATATCATTTCTCCATGAACCTTCAAATTTTGTTCCATCATTTTTTAATAAAATTCCATATCCATGTCTTTTATTATTTATATTCACTTCTCCTTGATAAAATGAAGGTGTATTTTCTGGAATTATTAATAATTTTGTTTTGAATGTTTTACCATAATTATAATTAAATAATGTATTTATTTCTTTTTCATCTTTATAATAATTTTTATATCCATTTTTATCAAATTTTGTTCCTATTAAACTTTCTGCTCTCTTTAAATTAAATTTTGTATATTGTTCTATTAAATCTTTTAAAAGTTGATTTTTTTCTTCTATTTGTTTTTGTTTAATATAATTGTTATATTTTTTTCTAAAAGAATATCCACGATATATAGTTTGAATTTTTATTGCTTTTTCCATTTCTAAAAAATTTATTTCATAAAATTTTGAATTTATTGAATTTCCTATATTTGATGCAGTATTTGAAAATGGAGAATACATTTGTTTATATTTTTGAGAGGAATTATCATAATGACTAGATTTATTATTTACAAAATATTTTAAATTTTTTTGATTTAATGGAGAATTTAAATCATTATTTTCTGTATTTTGATATTCATAAAGTTTTCTATCAAAATTTGTTGTAAGATGACAATCTTTTTTACAATTACATTTACAATTTCCAAAATCATTTCCCATTTAATCTTTTTTAATTTTATTAAAAAATTTAAAAAATTTGTTTTTTATTTATTTATATAATAATTATTTTATGAAATATATTTAAAGAAAATAATCTTTTTTTACGAAAAATAAAATAAGAATAAATATATAAATTATTTTTTATATGATATAAAAATATATTAATTTAATGAATTGGAGAAGGAAAAAATCATATTTGGTTAAAGAAAAAATATATATTTAGGAAATACAAATTATGATGATGATGAAATTAAACAATTATACATTTATTTTAATAATACAATATCTAATCATAGATTTTTCATTATTATTTTCAAAATTTTTTTTCAAACATAATAATTTATTACAAATCAATTTTTTTATTACATAATCCTATACTTTATGATTAAATCACTAACAAAAAAAATTAATTCAAATTCATTTTTATATGATAATAATTTAATTTCTTTAGTAATATTTAAATTTTCATATTTTATTTTCCTAACTACTAAATCTATTGAAAAAAATAAAATGTTATGAATGATATTTTAAGATGAGTAATTATTAGTCTTTCAATTATAAAAATAAAAATTAAAATTATGGTTTTTTGAAATTATAAATACTAAAAAATGAATATTCCTAAATTGAATTTTTATAAAGAAAATAAAATATATCAATATAATCTAAAAAATTAAAATATTCTCAGATGTTCTTTAATATTATTTAATAAAATTAAAGTTTTTTTGATGTAGAGATTTTTTTTAAATTTTTTTATTATCATATAGAAGATAAAACTCATAATATTAAAAACAATTTTGATGAAATGGAAAACTATGATTTATATAAAGTATTGTGAACTTAACTTTTTCTTTTCATTCTATAGAATTATTACTAAATCTTTTTCTTAGATAATAAAGATTTTATCAAAATTATCAAAATTAAATATTTTTAACTTCATATCTTTATAACAGAGTAAAACATTTCAAAAAATACAGTAGAATAAAAAGAAAAAATAATATAAAAAGGGAAGTAATGAAAAATTTTGCTTTCATTTTAACATTTTTATTAATAACTTTTCATCAGAATCAATATATGCATTAACGGATTGTGATATTGTAAATGATGGTACAACAAAAACAACAGCAGTAATTACTGATTAGCTTTTGTTGATAATTATTTAAAAATACAAGGAAATGCTAATGCAAATAGTACATCAACAGCATCATTAGGAGGATGTACTGTTTCTGTTTCTTCAACCACTTGTACAATAACATGTAAAACAGTAACTGGAGCTACTGCTGGAAGTTATTATATTTTAACTCTAATAGCTACTGCTGCATCAACTGGAGTATTTTCAACAACAGGTAAAACTGGTGATGATATTACTCTTGCAAATAAAGCATCTACAACAACTGTTTATGAAGGACAAGCATCATCTAGCTCTAGTTCTAGTTCTAGCATTGATTCTGCTTCTTTTTTAAAATATACTGGATTTTTACTTCTTTTTATTTTCTAAATTATTCAAATTATAAATTTTTGATATATTCTTCTTTTTATTACACGAACAAAAATAATATTTTATGGTCAAAATTAAATTATAAAATTGATAATATTTTACTGATGATTTTCTATTAAAATAAAATGAATTTTCATAAGTTTATTATTTATTAGTATATAAGGAAATAAAGTAAATCTGATGAATTTTTTGAAAAATAAAATATTTCTTTTTGAGAGGGATTATCATAATGATTTGATTAAAAATTTTAAATTTTTTTGATTTAATGAAGAATAACTCATTATTTTGATAAACTTTTTTGTATTTACAATTTCCAAATCATTTCCCATTTAATTTTTTTAATTTTATTAAAACATATAAAAATTGGTTTTTCCATAATTCATGAAATAATTATTTTATAATATTTATTTGAAGAAAATAATCTTTTTTATCAAAAAAAGAGAAAATAAAAATAAATAAATAATATTTTTTTATATTATATAAAATATTATTAATTATTATTTAATTTATTAAACAAAAATTTTTAATAAATATATTTAAATTTATAAATTTTACTTATTCTAAAAATTAGAGATATATTTATTCTTTAAATTTGTGAAGCAATTAAATGAAAAATATTATATTTTTCAAACTTTTTTGTTGGGATAAAATATTTGATTTGAAATTGTGTTGTTGCAATTATATTTCAATTATATTTGAAAAATTTCAAGTTTCTTTTAAACCTATTATTGAAGATAAACTCTTCATTTTTTTATAAATAAAAAAAAATTCAATAAATTCTATTTTTTATAAACCATTGTCTTAAAATATTAGGAACGCTTGTAATTCTTATCCC
This sequence comes from Isotricha sp. YL-2021b, assembly GCA_023805745.1. Classification (NCBI taxonomy): domain Eukaryota; phylum Ciliophora; class Litostomatea; order Vestibuliferida; family Isotrichidae; genus Isotricha; species Isotricha sp. YL-2021b. The sequence goes on along the minus strand of JAJJKW010001926.1, from coordinate 35 downwards.
ATATATCTTAAAATTGTCGGATATTAAATCTAAAA